>SJYC01112303.1:0-23158 GCA_006408675.1 Madoqua kirkii | reverse complement strand
AACATATAAATTAAGTATAAAAGTTATATTTCCAAAAGTTTTCTTTTAAAATATGCAAAATTATCTATTCACTTTAAAAGGTAAAGTACAAATTATAATTAATAAATGCCAAAATTTCATTGGGTATACTAATGTTTTGATTAAATCTTATTTATTTTTATAGAGATAAAAACCATTCAAAGTTTAAACATTCTATGTCCATCAAGTTGCCAATACTAAGAACTGCTATCATGATACATGAATGCAAATTTAAAAGTAATTTAAAGTGTTAAAATCAGAAAATGTAAGCCACCATTTGCAAATTTTGTGAAACATTGTGCTAACTGAATTGAGTACCATAGGAACCAGGAATAAGAACAAAAGAAGTAAGAAAAAAGGGTTCTTGATGTTATTGAGAAATGATACTTTGATATGAAAGAATCTCTTGCATTCATGTTATCAGAGGAAGAATTTGACAAGCTTGACTTTTCTCCTAACCCAACACTCTTTTCCCTCACATCGTCCAAGCATTCCAAAGCAATGTCATCATCCTAACCTATGGTCTTTCACAGCTTTCAAACCCTATCACCTTTTCTTTTGTGGATATGGGGCAAGAGATGTGGAAATGCATTTTCTGAGAGCCTGAACAGTGTGGTCACCAAGGTGGGTGTTAAGAGCTATGAGCTGTGCTGTGCTGGCTCTGAAGGCAGATTCTGATAGAGGCACCCATGTGGTTTTAATAAATTTATCTGTGTGTGATTGTGGTATGTGGATAACTCTAAAATATCTCTTACCTAGGTCTAAAGGAGGTTCTGTATGTGTCAGCCATAGTCAGACTTTCCAGGAGAACCATCGGCTAACATTTTGGAATATTTCCTTGCAGCTATTTTCTATACCCTGTTTCCACATAAGAGAAAAGACCCTGATGCTGGGAAAGATTGAAGGCGGGAGGAGAAGGGGACGACAGAAGATGAGATGGTTGGATGGCATCACCAACCCAATGAACATGAGTTTGAGTAAGCTCCGGGAGTTGGTGATGGACAGGGAAGCCTGGTGTACTGCAGTCCATGGGGTCACAAAGAGTCGGACATGACTGAACAGCTGAACTAAACTGAACTGATAGTCTTGTATCCCACTTTGTTGCTAAAACAGAAGCTACCAGGCTAACTTCTGCATTCTTTAAATACAAGGGCACATATTGTCCAGTCATGGAAGGAGGAAGGATCATCCTGTTCTCGTTATGGTGAGTACAGCAGAAATAAGACCCCATTGGAATATATTAAATAAATAAAAATTCAGAAATATGTCCAAAGCACAATATTTGTTAGATGCAGCAGAAGGCATTCAAAGAAGTATAAGATAGATCCTCCATCTTCATCAGGGTAACTTACAAGTCAGTTCCCTGGCTTTGTTCTCAGCTAAAAGATGACTGAAGACTAAAACTGAGCAGGAGGGATTAACAGATCAATGGAATGGACTAACCTCTTCTGCTAAATGATCGGCTAATCTTTAGTACAAATTTACAATGGGAAGCTGGACTATGTAGAGATAATATAGTTCTAGAAACTGCTTGGGAGAATGTCACGGCTCTGTCAATTTCCCATGTCCTAGTATGAGGAGTTACTATTTACTGGGTAGATCATGAGTTTGAGTAAGCTCCGGGAGTTGGTGATGGACAGGGAAGACTGGCGTACTACAGTCCATGGGGTCACAAAGAGTCAGACAAGACTGAATGACTGAACTAAACTGAACTGATAGTCTTGTACTCCACATTGTTGCTAAAACAGAATTTATGTTTATAAAGTAATAATAATATGCTTTATTATTTCATTTAAATTTAACCTTGAAATATAAATCTGAAATTTCATTTGAATTGATATTTGAATACCTCTTATACTATTTTCTCCCCAATTTTTAAAATAAAAACTAAATTTTTGGATAGACTTCAAATTCACAGCAAAACTGAGCAGAAGGTATGCTATTGCTACTGCTAAGTCGCTTCAGTTGTGTCCAGCTCTGTGCGACCCCAGAGACGGCAGCCCACCAGGCTCCTCCATCCATGGGATTTGCCAGGCAAGGCTACTGGAGTTATATACCCTCATCTCCCAGATATGAATAATATCCCTCATTATCAACATCCTCCAGCAGAGTGGTGTAGTCATTACAACTGGTGAAACTACACCGAGGACTTCCCAGGTGGCTCAGTGGTGTAGAATCCACTGGCCAGTGCAGGAGATTCAGGAGACCTGGTTTGCTCCCTGGGTTGGAAAGATCCCCTGGAGGAGGAAATGGCAATCCACTCCAGTATTCTTGCCTAGAGAATACCATGGTCAGAGGAGCCTGGTGAGCTACAACTGATGAACCTGTATTGACACCTTATAATTACCCAAGGTCCATTGTTTACTTTAGGGTTATCTCATGATGGTATATAATTCCATGGGTTCAGACAATCATATAAAGACATGTATCCATCATTATGGCATCATGCAGAGTAATTTCACTGCCCTAAAAATTCTCTGTGTCCTGTTTATACTTCCTACTGGACAATCTCTGGCAACCACTCAACTTTTTCCTGTCTCCATAGTGTGGGCCTTTTCTAGAATGTCATATGGTTGGAATCATATACTATATAACCTATTCAAATTGGCTTCTTTCATTTAGTAATATAAATTTAATTTTCCTCCATGTCTTTTCACGACTTGATAGCTCATTTCTTTTTAGCACTGAATAATAATCCATTACTGAATGTACTACAGTTTATCCAGTGATCTACTGAAAGACATCTTGGCTGATTCTTGTTGGTCAGTCGTTAAGTCTTGTCTGACTCTTTGTGAAGCCATGGACTGCAGCAGGCCAGGCTCCCTTGTCCTTCACCATCTCCCAGAGTTTGCTCCGATTCAAGTGCCTTGAGTCGGTGATGCCATCCCACCAACTCATCCTCTGCTGCCCCTTCTTCTCCTGCCCTCAATCTTTCCCAGCATCAGGGTCTTTTCCAATGAATCAGCTTTTTGTATCAGGTGGTCAAAGTATTGAACCTTTGGCTTCAGTATCAGTCCTTCCAATGAATATTCAGGATTTATTTTATTTAGGATTGACTAGTTTGATCTCCTTGCAGTCTAAGTTTTGGCAATTATGAATAAAGCTGCTGTAAACATTCTTCCGCATTTTTTTTTTTGTGGACATAAATTTTCAACTCCTTTGGGTAAATACCAAGAAGACAATTGATGGATCATATGATATGGGTGCTTAGTTTTATAAGAAACTGTCAATTTATATTCCAAAATGACTATACGTATCATTTTATATTCTCACCAGCAATGAATGAAATTTCATGTTTCTTGACATCCTTACCAGCTTTTGGTATTGCCAGTGTTCTGAATTTTAGTTATTCTAATTTGTATGTAGTGGAATCTCATTGTTGTTTTAATTTGTATTTCTGCAATGACATGTGATGGCTTGGGGAATGGGATAATGAAAGGAAAATTGAGCTGTCTTCCTGTTTGTGAGGCTATTCTCAGGTTTTCTTTATTCCACTGTTTTGCTGAAGTTTCTTAAGTGGTCTCCTGAACTCTCCCAGAGTTGTTTTATTTGTGGCATGCCAGTGTGCTAAGTCACTTCAGTCATATCTGACTCTTTGCGATCCTATGGACTGCAGCCCACCAGGCTCCAATTTCCCTATGATTCTCCAGGTGAGAATCCTAGAGTGGCTTGCCATGCCCTCCTCCAGATAATTTTTCTGATCCAGGGACTGAACCCATGTCTCTATGTCTCCAGCATTGGCAGGTGGGTTCTTTACCACTGGTGCTACCTGGGAAGCCCTTTATTTGTGGATAGCTGTCTAATTGTTGAGTGTTGTGAGTGACGGAAGCTAGGGTCCCCTACTCTGCCATTTTTGGTCCACATGCAGTCTTTTCTATTTGTTTGCTTATCTTATTTTTTGTTTTACCTTGTTTTAACTTATTTTTTTAACACCCAAAACATTTTGTATTGGGGTACAGCCAATTCCACATGTAATCTTAATGTAGAGTTTGTGTGGCTCTATTCCCTAATATCAGCAACACTGTAAGGAGAGCATCCCAAACATGAAAATAATTTGTCTTCAAAAGTTCAATTGGAAGATGATTGTTTGGACACACCTTTACTTGAAGCAATGCCTGGTATTGCCCATGACAACAGACAAATATTCTTCCTATACTTTCTATGTACTTCCTATACTTTCCTATTCCTCCTATACTTCCTATACTGTTCTAATGATTTCTCCATTCCCATTTGGAGCATCATCCATCGCCATGTATCTTCCCTTACCAATGAGAGCAGCAGTTCTAAAACAGTAGTGGTGTCACAATCACCTAGAAAGCTTGATAATCTACAAATTGCTGGACCGCACCCCCCATACAGCTGGTAGGGCTGTATGGGGCCAGAGAATTTGCATTTCTGTTAAGTTCCCAGGTGTGGATGCTGCTGCTTCTCTGAAGACTTTGAAAGTCAACAAACTAGAATGATGGCTCTCAAACACGGAATCACTTGAGGAACTTTTATAAAGGTACTGGGGCCTAAGTTCACCCCAGACCGATTAAGCCAGAGTGTTTGAAGATGAGGGCTTGTATTAGATTCTGAGGGCTACTGTAACAAATGATCACAAACAGCATGGTTTAAAATAACAGAAAGGACTTCTTCCACAGTTCTGGAGGCCAGACATCCCAAATGAGGGATCGGTGGGGCCGTGATCCCTCAGAGCGTCTAGGAGCGGAGCTTCTAGCTTCTGGCCGTGGCCAGCAGTCCTAGTGGCGCCTCGGCTTGTAGATGCAGCACTCCAGGCTCTGCTTCTGTTCTCACATGGCCTTCTGTCCTGTGTCTGTGTGTATCTGTGTCTCTGTGTCCTCTCCTCTTCCTATACGGAAACCAGCGATTGCCTTTAAGGCCCACCCTAATCTAACGTGACTGCATATAAAATTGCATCTTAATTATATCTGCAGAGAGTTTATTTCAAGTAATGGCACTTTCTGAAGTTCCAAGTGGATGTGAATTTTGGGCTGGGGGACATTTCAACTCAATACTGGTCCCTCACCTAATTAGAAAATCCCTGAAGGCAAGATCCATATATTATGGAACTCCCATAAAGATTCTAGCATAGAATATGATGCCAGAAGAGAAAAATTCCTCAATGGATGAGTCTGTGTGTCCTCTTCTAATTCACAGTCATCACAACACAACAGATACAACACACTCTTAATTTATCTTAAAAGCTTGTTAAAATGAACTGCGGATTCCAAGGACTTTAAAGTGTTTATCTGTATGACTAATTCAGCTCTAAATTAAAGACCTTTTTCCTTAAGCAATGGAAGATATTGAAGGTATTCCTTTGTAGAAAGAACATATGCTATTCCTCCCTACATTTTATAGGGAACATACCTATAAAGAGCCCAGATTACACACTTCTGAAAGCTTCAATTGTAAGAAACGATGTTTTTGAACTTCCCATTATGAACTAGAAATAATATCCTCACATGAAGCAAAAATGCTAAATTACCAAACTGCGTCCCTCAGGTTTTGAATTTTGTACATTGGAAATTATTGTTTTTCATGAATTAAGACCACAGGGGTGTCTCATCAGAATGCCTGTGATACAAAGCAGGAGGCAAGTTACTTGTTGCCTGAATTCAGCATTGGGGACTGTATTCACTGGGTTGGTGTGGGGACTGGTGAACAGCCAGGCCATAAGGCCAAGCAAAATGTGGTCACATGTTGGGAAAAGAGGAGTGTATTCTAAGAGTAACTGGAAATCAGGGAGTGAGTAAGGTTTGTATTGGATGAAATGGCATCTGAGCATCACAGAGTTGTCCCATGGCTCTGCATTTACACTGGCTGTTACGCTGATATCAGGTATGGATGCTTGTGCTGTGCTGTGCTGTGCTTAGTCACTCAGTCATGTCCAACTCTTCACAACCCCACATGGTAGCCCGCCAGGCTCCTCTGTCCATGAGGATTCTCCCGGCAAGAATACTGGAGTGCGTTGCCATGCTCTTATCCAGAGGATCTTCCCGACTCAGGAATCAAACTGGGGTCTCCTGCATTGCAGGAGGAGAGGGGCAGAATGAGAAGGGAGATGGCAGGAGTGTTTCAGGAGGAAGGGGACATATGGACCTGTGACTGGTTCATGTCAATATATGGCAGAAATCATCTATTGTAAAGCAATTATCCTCCACTTAAAAAAAAATCAAGTTAAAAAAAGAGAATGAGGAGATTTGGTCATTCATTTATTTTTGGAAATATTTTTTCATTAGTGTGTAACTGGTTTTAACACCCTCTGGGGCTTCCCAGTTAGCACGAGTGGCAGAGAACCTGCCTGCCAATGCAGGAGATGAAAAGAGACACAGGTTTGATCCCTGGGTCAGGAAGATTTCCTGGATGAGGAAATGGCAGCCCACTCCAATATTCTTGCCTGGGAAATCCCACGGACAGAGGAGCCTGGTGGGCTCTTTATGATAGAAAATTACTTCCTACATAAACTAGGAACATGATATTGTTCAGAAATTTTGAGAATATCCAAGTGTGTCTGTAACATTTATGGTGTTTTAAAAAATACTTAGTCACACACTCAATAGTCATAATAATTGTTCACTTTCTTTTTTATGCATTGGAGAAGGAAATGGCAACCCACTCCAGTGTTCTTGCCTGGAGAATCCCAGGGACTGGGGAGCCTGGTGGGCTGCCGTCTATGGGGTCGCATAGAGTTGGACACAGCTGAAGCGACTTAGCAGCAGCAGCAGCAGCAGCAGCAATGAGAGCTCTCCAATAACACCCTGTCTTACATCTCTCTTGAACCGTTTTCTCTGTTCTTGAACTCCACTGAGAGGGATTGACTCACCTGCCCATTTCTGAGTAGACTCTCAGTTTTCTGAGAACTTGGGAGTTCTACCTTAGTTCTCACATCGTAATACTTTGTTTAGTTATAAAGATTTTTCAAGAGAAAAATCAAACACCATCAAGTTTATGTGACAGATGTTCCTGGGATTTGGGCAGGAGACATACTGCAGGGATAGCGGTCAGTCAGAGGTGGCCTCGTGTTCACTGGTGCATTTTGTGTATTTGTAGTCTTTGCATAAGCCTAGCCCTTCTTTGGAGAAGGAAATGGCACCCCACTCCAGTGTTCTTGCCTGGAGAATCCCAGGCACAGAGGAGCCTGGTGGGCTGCCGTCTGTGGGGTCGCACAGAGTTGGACACGACTGAAGCGACTTAGCAGCAGCAGCAGCAGCAGCCCTTCTTTGATTGCTGACAGTCACCCTATGTCATCTTTGAAGTTATTCTTTGTTTGATAAGAAAGATGTATATAGTAATACACCCAAAGTCTAATTCTGCTGAGGGGAAAAAATTTCAAATTGTACAGTGGTTTTTTTAACTGAAAAGGAAAATAATACTTATGCAACACCTACTAAGTGCTAAAGAGTTTTCTATACATTGTTTCTTTCAATCTTCATTAATGTTCCCATTTTACAGCTAGTTCAGTGGCAGAGTCTAAATTTGAACCCAGGTATATAGGCTACTTGAATCTTCAAACACTTCTTTCATAACATAACACTTTTTCCATACAGACTTCTCAGGGTTTGTATATTCTTTCCCTGAGATATTGATTTTTAGAATTTCAGGTAGCCTATGCATAACATGGGCTTCCTAGGTTGTGCTAGTAGTAAAGAACCCACCTGCAAATGTAGAAGACATAAATAAGAGATGCAGGTGGGATCCTTGAGTCGGGACGATTCCCTGGAGGAGGCATGGCAACCCACTTCAGTATTCTTGCTTGGAGAATCCCATGGACCGAGGAGCTTGGTGGGCTACAGTCCATAGTGTCGCAAAGAGTTGGACATGACCGAAGCAACTGAGTATGCATGCATACATAACATAAATTTGACCTTTTTAATAATTTTCAATGTAGAGTTCACTGGCATTCAGTTCAGTTCAGTTCAGTCGCTCAGTTGTGTCCGACTCTTCGCAATCCCATGAACTGCAGCACACCAGGCCTCCCTGGCCATCACAAGCTCCCGGAGTTCATCCAGACTCACGTTCATCAAGTCCGTGATGCCATCCAGCCATCTCATCCTCTGTCGCCCCCTTCTCCTCATGCCCCCAATCCCTCCCAGCATCAGAATCTTTTCCAATGAGTCAACTCTTCTCATGAGGTGGCCAAAGTACTGGAGTTTCAGCTTTAGCATCATTCCTTCCAAAGAAATCCCAGGGCTGATCTCCTGCAGAATGGACTGGTTGGATCTCCTTGCAGTCCAAGGGACTCTCAAGAGTCTTCTCCAACACCACAGTTCAAAAGCATCCATTCTTCGGCACTCAGCATTCTTCACAGTCCAACTCTCACATCCATACATGACTACTGGAAAAACCATAGCCTTGACTAGATGGACCTTAGTTGGCAAAATAATGTCTCTGCTTTTGAATATACTATCCAGGTTGGTCATAACTTTTCTTCCAAGGACTAAGCATCTTCTAATTTCATGGCTGCAGCCACCGTCTGGCATTACATGCATTCAAATCATTGTGCAGCCATCACGCTCTCCATTACCAACATCTTCATCCTCCCAAATTGAAACTCTATACCCATTAAATAAAAACTCTCCATTCCTCTCTCCACCCAGCCCTTCATTATCACTATTTTACTTTATTAATCTATGCGTTTAACTCTTCTAGGCACCCAATCTAAGTGAAATCATGCAATATTTGTTCTTTGTATGGGTCCCTTCATGCAGCATAAGGCCTTCAAGCTTCGTTCCTGTTGTGCCATGCATCAGAATGTCCTTCCTTTTTGCAGACTGAATAATATTCCATTGTATACATGTCATTTGGTCTCTTTGCCACTGACGTCCTCATATATTTAGTCTGTTATCAGCATTGCTCATTTCTTCAAAGCGTCCACAGATTGGGTTCCTCTCATTAACTCTGCCGTGACTGTCACTAGGGTCTGATCACTGTGGATTGCCTCCACAGCTGCCTGACCGAGCTTTGTGCTTCCAGACCATGCTCCCCACCAACCCTCCAATATCATCACTGTCAGAGTGATGTTCCGAAAAGAAACAATTCCATTATGTCACTACTGAAGATCATACTGAGGCCTTAGATTCAGGCTGCTTGGTTGGTTTAAAGGCAGTAAATTACCTGACTTCCTCTTACCTATATAACATGATTTTGTGCTTCTTCCCTGCTCCAAGGGCTCTCTTCAGTGCTCACAGTAAGTCTTCTTTTTCTTGTATAATCGCTCAGTTGTGTCCAACTCTTTGCGACCCCATGGACAGTTGCCAGCCAGGCTCCTCTGTCCATGGGATTCTCTAGCCAAGAATACTGGAGTGAGTTGCCATTTCCACCTCCAGGGGATTTTCCTGATCCAAGGATAGAACCTGAGTCTCCTCCATTGGCAGATGAATTCTTCATCACTGAGCCACCAAGGACTGCTTTTTGAAAATCAAATCTTCTTTTTGTTTTATATTTTATCTCAGCTGGTAATAATTATACATGATCAATGATCATATATTTGCTTTCTATGTTATGTGAATGGGCTAATATGCCCATTTAAAAGGGCCAATATGCCATTTGAGTCACTTTTCAGGTAAGATTTTTTTAGTGTTGTCAGGAAGTAGAACTTCTATTCTGATGTTGGAAAGAGTCAGTTAAGAAAAGGTGGCACTACCTCACAGGAAATAGGAAAGTGTCTACCTGGGACCCTGTGAATACTTGTAAATATGTATTGATGGCTCTGCTAGAATCTGGAACTTCATCTGTGTAATTACCTATGCATCTATTTGTTTACAGTTCATTTGTTCATTTACGATTCAGCTTTTACAAGGGCAAGAAAAATTATGAATAAATTAATTTGTCAATGATTAAAAACTATTTTAGCCTTATAAAGCACACTCTTTCTCCAATCTATGCCATTGCTTTTGTTCATTTAATCCCTTACAAAGCCATTTCCTACTGCACTTCAAAGCATATATGGTCTCCATTTATTTCCAATGTTTATTAGTTTTTGCTTCCCCCAACCACATGCTAACATTCTTGAATACAGGATCTTTGTCCTGAAATTTTGTGACAATCCCATGATTTAGGGCTGATAAATACTTGCTGGTTTATGAAATAAGAGAAAGTAACAGGAACACACAAATTTCAAAATGTGGAGATATAGTTTTATCAGAGCCCTTAGGAAGAAAATGCTTTGCACCCAGGAAGAAATCTCTTACAGAAGTTGTTAAATATCAGAATAGCAAGAATGGAGGTGTTTAAATAGTTCCTTATGTATTTTTTACACTGTGGTATGCAAAACTCAGGCCATGAATTTCAGGGCAAATGCTATCCAGGTGAATCTGTTTCTCATTTTAAATAATTCTCAAAATATGTGAAATACTCAATAAATGTTCCCTCTTCTCCTAAGGGTCCAGATGATGTCCAAACCCTAGATACACACTGGTCTAGGATATATGAAATGTTCTTACTATTCCTAAGTTTAGAAGTTATTTTCAAAACGGGCTTTTAAGTTCAGTTAATAAACAGAAAACTTTCCCTTTAGGAGGGCTTAAGAGGGACAGTTTTCACCTTATAAGAGTTCCAGAAATGGATAATTTGACACTATGCTGGGAATGCAAAGCATACTTCTGTAAGCAAATATGACATCCAGAAGGTTGATCCAGCATCTAGCATGCCCTCCTATTGCATTAGGACATGAGTGTTAGAACCACTACAAACGTCAACCAACGAGGGTTTCAGAACAGAATACTTCAAGGGCAGATAAACTAGAGAAAATAAGAGAGAGAAAGAGAAAGACAGAGAGAGGCAGGGAGATGGCAAGAGAGAAAATACAACATTGGAAGATAATTGCTGTAATATCTCAGGCCACAGAAATGCTGAGAAATTTTATAGATAGTACATAAATTAAAGGCAGCCAGGATTTTTTCATTATGAATAATGCATAAACAAAATCATACAAATTAGCTCATTTCCCTCCCCTATCTATAAATAAATAATTTATAGAATAAATTAAATTTTAAAAATTTTAAATAAATTCTAAAAATAAATAAGTTTATTTATCCATAAATAAATAGTATTTTTCACAAATAAATACTGAATTTGGAGTTAACATGGCCAAGTGCATCCCTACTTTGTATTCTTTTCATTTTCACCAACTTTAGGTGGTTAAATAGACATGCAGGACTTTTACTTTAAAATGCTATTCCTCTAATTCCTGCTGAAGCAATTTGGAAGAGAGCTGTATTAAAGTATTTACAGGAATCCTGATAGTAATGTGCCATTGTACTTGCTGTTGTAGTAATGAAAGTTAAACTTGAAAATATTCACAATGCACCAACATTTAATTAGCAATACCACATCACTACTGGCACCAGAAAGCCCGGAAAAAGCTGCTGTTGTGGGGTTGCTGATAGACAGCTTGTCAGGAAATGATCAGTATTGGCAATGATTTGGGGCTAATTTCATGGATGTTTTCCAGTTTCCGTGATCTTCCTTTCCCCTTTTCCAAACAAAAGTGCTTCTGAAAATTTCTGTTTAACATCTTTCACTTTGAATAAAGAAAACACAAAACATTCCCCTTTGCAGCTGGTATTGGTAAAATTACTTCTCTGGAGGGACCAGCAGATGAGGGGTCTTGTTTGAGAAGCACCAGGCAGAAGGTTGCGTTCTGTATCAGAGCCCACACTCAGACTTGCAACTTGAGATCTGCCCCTCGCCCCCTTTCTGCCCACACACACACACACACACACACACACACACACACGCCCCTAAATGAACACAGATGGCTGGCACCCAGAGTAAGCATCTAGAAAAACAGCCTCAGGTCTCTCTGGTTGCTGTCGTTCCATTCTGCAGAGAGCCTTCAAGACGCCTGTGTTATTTCTTAATCTGAGATCACTCCCGTTTGGTTGTTTACCCACTTCCTTTTGGGAAATGTCCTAGAAGTATCAGAAAGATACCCAGAGATTGATTTGACTAAAAACAAAACATTCCTTTAAACTCACTGGTTGTATTGTATTATATTTAATGAAAGCCACCTTACGATAAAAATATGTATCAGTTTCTAACAGACAATTTTTTTTCCTCCAGAGCTGTATAACATCACCTGATCTATTTGTTTCTCTGTGTGAAATAAATTAATTTTTCAAATGTAATACAAAAGAGGATAAAGTCAAACTTCATAAATGCTGAAAAACATCTGAAGTTTTATACCCTCCCAAATCAAATGGAGCATATGTTTTTCCCCATTTTTTTCTGTATAAAGTATGTAAACAATTACCTGGATTTGGAGGGCATAATTATGAAGGGGTTGATATCTAAAAGGTTATTATTGATTTATAGAGTTCTCTAGTTAATCGAAGACAGATTTAGGAATAAGGAAAAAAAAATACTGCTTTCCCCAGGAACAATAAATGTCTCAAAGGGGAAATGTAAGATTTAAGGGTAATTTTTATAAGACACATATACGGCGGTTTGTGGATCTGGGAGGTGTTTCTCATTTGAACAACTTCTATATAATGAACATTTTGTAGAGCCATCTCACTCATTGTAGCATGTGTTATAAGCCTCAAAACGCAGTGGTTAGATTCCTAGTGTAAGTTTTGTTAAGTCTAAATTCCTCATTTTCCATTATGGATTTATAATCCTCAGTCTGCAGATTAAATACATACAACAAGTATAAACTATTTAAACAATGAATTTAGTTTAATTCACTCCCCATCATGTACAAATTCTTTTTCTCTGTCTCCAGTGCATGTCTTCACACATACACCACAAATTCATTCATCTAACATTAGCCAATGTGATATTACTTAATATTAGCATGTGGTTGTGTAATAAAAATTAAACCTTGCATGGGGAGGATTCCTATACTTTAGTTTTCTATGTATGTTTAACTATCACTGTAATCTATTTATGTAAGAGCAGTCTAATCATTGTGTGGTATCAATATTCAGAGTAAAATCAAAATTTTTAAAAAACCAAATTTCTTCTTTTAGGGAAAAATTTAACTTATCGAGTCACTCACAGAAGCCTTAATCAGGACTTCCCTGATGGTGCAGTGGATAAGAATCCACCTGTCCATGCAGGGACACAGTTTCAATCCCTGGTCTGGGAAGAGTCCACACGCAACGGAGCAACTAAAGCCATTGCAACCAGCTACTGAGCCCACGTGCCGCGATGGCCAGAGCCTGGGTACCTGGAGCCGGCGCGGGCAGCGAGGAAGCCGCCGCAGCCAGAAGCCTGCGCGGCGCCGCCGAGAGCAGCCCTGCTCGCCAGAGCTAGAGGAAGTCCTCGCACAGCGATGGAGATCCATGCAACCAAAAAAACAAAATACAAAGGCTTAATCATGCCTTCAACTGGATTTCAACTTATCAAAAGCTTCCTATTTTGTGGCTTTTACATAAAGACGGGGCCTTCGCCAATCATCCAAAAGCAAAAGGTTAATAAGGAGTGAAAAAGAGAAACAAGATGTTGCAGACCTCTATTTGTGCTGGGCATTTAATAACATCCTGTAACCACATGCAGAAAGTTCTACATGTGCTACTCGTTGTAATCTGACCTGTACCCGAGGACTTTTTTATTCCTAAAACCGGCATTGGCAGAGATTACAGTAGTCAAGGACTTCTGGCCAAGGTGGAGTGACTTAGACTGGACTCACCTCACACCTCAAGCAAGTTGAAAACTGGACAAAAGATGTGAAGCAATCTTCAGATATTGGACGACAGGCAGCACAGGACAGTTATTCCTGAGAGAAGAGAATCAAAGAAGGTGAGTCCCATGATGGCTGCAACTTAATGGCTAAAGCCAGTGGCAGCGCGGAAACCCAGCATCTGGTGATACGGCTGCGCTGAAGGAGACGGAACGGATGTTCAGAGAGGCCAAAACGTATAGAGTCTGTGGGACAGGGTATTGGAGAAAGAGAGCTACACAGGAGAAAAGGAGAGAGGAAGAGAGGAGAGAAGGGGAGGGGACAGGACAGGACAGGACAGGGAGAGCAGAGCGGGGAAAGGGAGGGCGCTCTGGAGATCTGCAGAGGGGTTCCCTTGAGTCTTTGGTTGAGAATTGCTTTGTGCATGTGTAAGGATAAGCTGCCTGGCACCAAGGAAAGAACCACTGAAAAGGAATAAGGAATCCAATAGGAATGGGATTAGTTGTGTTCCCACTAGCCAAGTAGAAGGCACTCATAACACAGGAGATAGAATCCTTACAAAGGTATTGGATTAGTCTCCCGTCTCAGTAGGAGACTATGTTAGCTGTAGACCAAAGTCTCAATGAACCAACCTAACAAAGTTTAAAAGCTAGCTTTGAAAAGACCCAACCTATTCCAAGTAACTTAGCTGCATGCCAGCTTGAAATCTAACACTAATTAAGGAATACAACAGCCAGCAATCAAAAGCAAAATTTACAATGGCCAGCATGTAATAAAAATTTACCAGATGGGCAATAAAGCAGGAAAATATGAACCATGACTAGGGAAAAAAATCAGTGGCTAGAAACAGACTTGGAAATGTAAAGAGGATGAAACTAGCAGACAGGGGCTTTAAGCAACTGCTATGTTCTCTATATGCTGAAGAATTTGGGGGAAAACATAAGCATGATGAGGACAGAAACAGAGGTATAGAAAAAGACCAAATAGAACTTCTAGATATGAAAATACAATGTCCGTAATGAAAAGTAACAATAGCTAAACTTAGTGAGCATTTCCTAGGTGCCAAACACTGGCTGAGAGCTTCACATGCATTAACTCATTTAACTTCAGCTTCGCCTCTACAGAGCAGGTGTTAAAGATGAGGAAACTGAGGATTAGAAAAGGTAAATAATTGTACATGATCACAGAGCTGAAATTTGAAACCACGCAGTCTCTCCAAGGTTCAGGCTTTTAAGCAGCATTCCATATTGTTTATAGCATTATTTGCAATAAAATATAATTCAGTTTAAAGAACGAACCTTATCTGAGAAAGTTTAGTGAAATTAAAGGATCCCGTTAAACATGACATTCTGTTTTGTGTGTGTGTGTGCACACAAGGACACATATGCCTGCATGATTTGGGTGTAGATTTGTATGGCACCCCACTACAGAACTCTTGCCTGGAAAATCCCATGGACGGAGGAGCCTAGTAGGCTGCAGTCCATGGGGTCGCAAAGAGTCGGACACGATTGAGCGACTTCCCTTTCACTTTTCACTTTCATGCCCTGGAGAAGGCAATGGCACCCCACTCCAGTACTCTTGCCTGGAAAATCCCATGGACGGAGGAGCCTAGTAGGCTGCAGTCCATGGAGTCGCAAAGAGTCGGACACGACTGAGCGACTTTCCCTTTCCCTTTCCCTTTGTTGGAGATCAGACAGATTTTTTTCTAAAAGTGCTATAAGATTTGAGAAGGAGAATGACTATTTCTATCTTGCCATTTTCTCAAAAAGATAAGATAGAGATGAGTTGAATGGAACTTGCAATTTAATAGAACAAAATGATGTTAAAATTGTTCACAGCTCTAAAGCATTTTACAATTGGTATTTCAATTAAAGTATGGCAATAATAAGGAAATGAATATAATCATATTACGCAAAATTTATTGAAAGACTATCGTGTGTCATGCTCTAGGCTAAAGTACATGTATTAACACATTTAATCCTTACAACAACCCTTTAAGGTAGATTCTACTCTTTTTTATAGAGTTGAGGAGCAGAAAGAGGTTACCTGACTTGCCTAAGGTTATATGAACAAAGGTCATGCAAAGTATTTCTTGTATAGAATCATCTGTGTAAGGGAGTTAAATAATGGTTTCTGTTCCAATACAACTTTCTGCATGACTTTCACTTTAATTTTTTCCTTATAATATGATTTTATATAAAAGCTATTTAATAAGCTAGCCCTGACTGTAGACAATACACTATCCAACTGATAAAAAATGAAAGCATAAGGATTTTTAAAAATGTCTTAATATGCTGGTATGAATGCCATCAATGCAGTAATCATATTTATTCTCAAAAGTACATTAACTTAAATACATGGATCAGTCTATCATTAGATAAAAATAGTTGGGCTCCTCAATTCCTGGGGTCCATAAATTATGTCAAGGAATTATTTTTTCCTGAATAATGCCCACATACTTAATTAACTCTAATGCCCTCATACCAAGACTATTAGGCACAGAGACAATTTGACACTTTTTCACTCCTTGCAAGTAGGACAGAAAGTCCGCTTGGATGTCACAGGATGTCAGGTCACAGAATAAGTAAGCCTGTAATAAAACCAGAACTGAATTCTCATCAATAGGTCTCATTCAAATACCTTAGCCCCTCATATAAGCTACATTCTCCTCACAGGAGGTGAGTAACCCTCTACTGGTTCGGCATGACTCACCAGGCTCACAAAAGAGCCGAGTGAGGACTTCTAAACCTTGCACACTTCAATTTAATTCCATTTGCACAATCACTCACTGAGCACGTACAAAGTTCCAGATGCTCTTCTAGTTTTCTAATCCGGATACCTACTCGACAAATAAACAAATCAGGCTGTAATGCCTACTCTAGCTGTAACTCTGCTCTGGAAAGCCAGTCAAATGAGTAGTCAGGAGACACAGAGTAGAAAAAACAACCATCTGATCTGACGATCGTATTGACTTGCAGGCTAGATGCATGCCTGTTGAGTTGATCAGGAATGATTTCACCTGCTGGAAAATGTGTGACTGTTACATAGATCAAGCAAAATAAAAATCAAGCAGCAAACCACCATCAACTATCACCATCAACAAGCACACACAATATAGGATCTAGCCTCAAATAAGCAATAAGGACATAACTTTTGTCCATATAAGAATAAAGGGTAGTCATTTAAATTGAATAAATTTAGCTCTGTGAAAGAAAATTCACTACATTTTTTTCTGTTCTCATTTCAAGGTGGGCCAGTGGTCAGACTGGTAAGTACCTCTTTGAAAATAAGTTTAAGAACCATTGCTGTAGGTGTGTTTTAGTATCACTGGTATGAACAACATTTCATTAGAAAAGAAAGGTTCAACAATAAGAGGGGGCAGTTTTGAAGGACACATAGCATCGCTCCTTCTGCAGTATCACTGAATTCCCTAGTGGCTCTCACCACCAGATGGGTCCTCTTTGGAAATGAAGATGAGCAGCATATAGAAGGGCTATGACTTCATTAGGCACTCAGTTCAGTTCAGTTCAGTCACTCAGTTGTATCCAACTTTTTGTGATGCCATGGACTGCAGCATACCAGGCTTCCCTGTCCATCACCAACTCCCAGAGCTTGCTCAAACTCATGTTCATCGACTCAGTGATGCCATCCAACCATTTATCCTCTGTCCATCTTATCCTCTTCTCCTCCTGCCCTCAATCTTTCCCAGCATCAGGGTCTTTTCAAATGAGCCAGCTCTTCGCATCAGGTGACCAAAGTATTGGAGCTTCAGCTTCAGCATCAGTCCTTCCAATGAATATTCAGAGTTGATTTCCTTTAGGGTTGACTGGTTTGATCTCCTTGCTGTCCAAGGGACTCTTGTCCAACACCATGATTCAAAAGTATCAATTCTTTGGCACTCAGCTTTTTTTATAGGCCAACTGTCATCCATACATGACTACTAGAAAAACCATAGCTTTGACTAGATGGACCATTGTTGGCAAAGTAAGGACTCTGCTGTTTAATATGCTGTCTAGGTTGGTCATAACTTTTCTTCCAAGGAGCAAGTGTCTTAATTTCATGGCTGCAATTACCATCTGCCATGATTTTGTAGCCCCGGAAACAAAGTCTGTTACTGTTTCTACTATTTCCCCATCTATTGTCCATGAAGTGATGGGACCAGATGCCATGATCTTAGTTTTCTGAATATTGAGCTTTAAGCCAACTCTCTCACTCTCCTCTTTCACTTTTATCAGGAGTCTCTTCAGTTCTTTGCTTTCTGCCATAAGAGTGGTGTCATCTGCATATCTGAGGTTATTGATATTTCTCCCAGCAATCTTGATTCCAGCTTGTGCTTCATCCAGCCTGGCATTCCACATGATGTACTCTGCATATAAGTTAAATAAGCAGGGTGACAATATACAGCCTTGACATACTCCTTTCCTGATGTGGAACCAGTCTGTTGTTCCATGTCCAGTTCTAACTGTTGCTGCTTGACCTGCACACAGGTGAGGTAGTCTGGTATTCACATCTCTTTAAGAATTTTCCAGTTTGTTGTAATCCACACAGTCAAAGGCTTTGGGGTAGTCAATAAAGCAGAAGTAGATGCTTTTCTGGAATGCTCTCACTTTTTTGATGATCCAATGGATGTTGGCAATTTGATCTCTGGTTCCTTTGCCTCTTCTAAATCCAGCTTGAACATCCAGAAGTTCACAGTTCATATACTGTTGAAGCCTGGCTTGAAGAATTTTGAGCATTACTTTGCTAGTTCATGAGATGAGTGCCATTGTGCAATAGTTTGAACATTCTTTGGCATTGCTTTTCTTTGGGATTGGAATGAAAACTGACCTTTTCCAGTCCTGTAGCCACTGCTGAGTTTTCCAAACTTGCTGTCATACTGAGTGTAGCACTTTCACAGCATCATCTTTTTGGATTTGAAATAGCTCAACTGGGATTCCATCAGCTCCCCTAGCTTTGTTTTTAGTGATGTTTCCTGATGCCCACTTGACTTCACTTTCCAGGATGTCTGGCTCTAGGTGAGTGATCACACCATCATGGTTATCTGGGTCAGTAATATCCTTCTTGTATAGTTCTTCTGTGTATTCTTGCCATCTCTTCTTAATATCTTATGCTTCTGTTAGGTCCATAACATTTCTGTCCTTTATTGTGCCCATCTTTGCATGAAATGTTCCCTTGGTATCTCTAATTTTCTTGACGAGATCTCTAGTCTTTCCCATTCTATTGTTTTTCTCTATTTCTTTGCACTGATCACTGAGGAAGGCTTTCTTATCTCTCCTTGATATTCTTTGGAACTCTGCATTCAAATGGGTGTATCTTTCTTTTTCTCCTTTGCCTTTAGCTTCTCTTCTTTTCTTAGCTATTTGTAAGGCCTCCTCAGACAACCATTTTGCCTTTTTGCATTTCTTTTTCTTGGAGATGGTCTTGATCACTGCCTCCTGTAAAATGTCATGAACCTCCGTCATTAGTCACTACCTATGTTATTTTTATTTGTGAGGTTAAAAAGTAAGTAAATATGAGTAATTTTCCACCTTGTTAGTGCAACTACCAAATTAGAATGTCCATATGGACTTTACTCACAGAAGTGGTTGTAAATGGTTTCTTGCCGCAGTCTGCACTTATATCTCCCCAAACATGTTCCTGGACTGGAGATTTGATTTTTATCTTGATTCCCAGTTTGCATGCCTTCCAGTTCCTTGCTCAGGCCTGGATGGTGTTTGGTTGGGGCCCTGACAAGCAGTCTAGCTCCTATTATCTTTTCCTCAATTTTGGCATCTTGCTTCTGTTCCCCTTACCATGGTTTATGGCCAACTGCAACTGGATGGTGTGAAAGAACAGTCTGCTTCTTACTATGAAACTCAGAAGGCCAAGATACTATCAACCGAGCTTTACACATTACTGCTGTCCAAGACTGTTGCCATGGTGCTCCTACTCTAAGATCAGATGTCTTGCATGTCACTGCAAGCTGGAATTACACCTGAGGTCACCATTACTCCTGAGCGCGTCCTAAGTTTAAGAATTGGCCAAGACTGGCAGGTACTTGGTAGATATGGCTTCCCAGGTGGCACTAGTGGTAAAGAAGCCACCTACCCATGTGGGAGACATAAGAGACATGGATTCGGTCCCTGGGTCTAAATGATCCCCTGGAGGAGGGCATGAAAACCCACTCCAGTATTCTTACCTGGAGAATCCCATGGTCAGAGGAGCCTGGAGGGCTTTGGTCCATAGGGTCACAATGAGTCGGATGCAACTGAAGCAACTTAGCGTGTAGCCCTGACTTAAACCTTTCTATATCCTGCCTTGCCATAGAAGTACCGCATACCTGAGAGCTATGATGTCATCAGAGTTGACTATGGCCGCGTCTCTATGTGGAAAGAAATAGTCAGTGCAGATCTTGAGATGTTTCCTCACTGGTCATTTAGCAATATTAACTCCTAGTCAATAGGGAGTGGGTTTGAGCAAAGTTTAATGGGCTAGCTTTCTTCAACTCTCTGATTAGGGTATCCTAGTAGCTTATAGACCTTAACAGGAAGAATCATCATTTTAGATTAACTATTAGTTTGAGGTTAATGAGGATCATTCCATAAATTTGAATTCAATGAAGATAAATGTATCCCAATTGCTAGAAAAGACTAAAAACCATCCAAACATGGTAGACATTGAGCTGTCATTGAGCACACTGAGCTATTTTAACTAAAATTTATTGGATGTTTAATAAGTGCATAGAAAATGCTCAGTGAGTGTGAGTGAGTGAGTGAAGTTGCTCAGTCATTGCCGACTCTTTGTGATCCCATGGACTGTAGCCTACCAGGCCCTTCTGTCCATGTCAATGAGTGCAAGTCATATTACAATTATTACAAATATAATTTAGTGTGTGCCAAACATTGTACTAATGACCTTATATGGATTATTTCATTTAGTCCTAAGAAATGTTCCCCATAATAAGCACTGTTACCTCTAGCTTAAAGTCAGCTTAGAGAGGTCTCTCAGGGTCACTGGAAGAACCATAATTTAACAACTGTATAATATTGCATCTCTATCGCAAAGAAAATTTGCTTTGAAATGACTTCAAAAATAAGTGAAGATTTTTAACAAGGCTTTTGTTCTCTTGCCATGAATAAGGAGAGGCAGTTTAGAATACTGGTTAAGACTGCAGATTCTGAAAAGACAGGCTGGGTTTGAGTCCAGGCTCTGTGACTCACTACTATATGACTCTGAGTAAATAGCTTAAACTCTCTGTGCCTCAGTTTTCTATCTATAAAAATGGATCATAGACTTGTGAGATCCATTTAATATGAAAAATGAATTAATACATGTAAATACACATAAACTCAAAATGTATAAACATATATTACACATGTAAAATGTTTAGAATAATACCTGGCTTACATCAAATATTCAAAAAAGAAACACAAGCTACTATTATTTGAAAGTGAAAGTCGCTCAGTTGTGTCTGACTCTTTGTGACCCCATGCACTATATAGCCCATGGAATTCTCCAGGCCAGAATACTGGAATGAGTAGCCTTTCCCTTCTCCAGGGGATCTTCCCAACCCAGGGATTGAACCCAGGTCTCCCATATTGCAGGCGGATTCTTTACCAGCTGAGCCACAAGAGAAGCCCTTTGCTTCCTTTACACAGCAAAGAAAAAATAAACAAAATGAAAAGACAACTGACAGACTAGGAGAAAATATTTGCAAAGTATGCGATGCACCAGGGCTTAATTTCCAAAATATACAAACAGCTCATATAATTTAATAACAGCAGAAAAAGACCAACAGAAAAATGGCAGAAGACCTAAATAGACTTTTCTCCAAAGAAGACCTGCAGATGGCTAATAGGTACATGGAAAGATGCTCATTAGAGAAATGCAAATCAAAATTACAATGAAGTATCAGCTCATACTATTCAGAATGGCCATCATTTAAAAATCTACAAACAATAAATGATGGAGAGGGTGTGGAGAAAAGGGAACCCTCTGGCACTGTTTGTGGGAATGTAAATTGACACAACCACAAGGAAGAACACTATAGAAGTTTCTTAAAAAACTATACATAAAACTACCATATAACCAGAAATCTCACTCCTGGGCATATACTCTGAGAAAACCATAATTCAAAGAAACATATGTACTCCAGAATTCATTGCAGCACTACTTACAATAGCCAAGGCATGGAAGCAACCTCAATGTCCATCGACAGATGAATGGATAAAGAAAATGTATATATATGCATATATACATATACATTTGTGTGTGTGTGTGTGTGTATATATATATATATATATATACACGCACAATGGAATATTACTCAATCATATAAAGGAACAAAATTGAGTCATTTATAGTGATGTGGATGCACCTAGAGTCTGTCATACAGAGTGAAGTAAGTCAGAAAGAGAAAAACAAATATTGCATATTAATGCATATTCATGGAATCTAGAAAAATGGTCCTGGTGATCCTATTTGCAGAGCAGGAACAGAGATGCAGGTGCAGTAAACAGACTTGTGCACACAAAGGAAGAAGGAGAGGGTGGGTCGAATTGAGAGAGCAGCATTGTTATACGTCACTGCCACACGTAAAGTAGCTAGCTAGTGGGAAGCTGTGCAGAGCTCAAGGAGCTCGGCTCAGTGCTCTGCGATGACCTAGAGGGGTGGGGTGGGGGCAGGATGGGAGAGAGACTCAAGGGGGAGGGCATATATGTATATTTAGACAGCTGATTCACACTGTTGTACAGCAGAAACAAACACAACCCTGTAAAACAATTATGCTCCAACTAAAATAGAGAGAGATGGAGGAGGAAAGGTGCTTGGGAGTGGAAAAATGAACACTAAGGCAGAATCAACAGTAACTTAAAAAAAATTATAAAATGTGTTATGTGTTATTTATATAAAACAAAATTAATGCGCGTTAGCAAGAAATAGGGAAGGTGAGGAAAGAAAAAAGAAGCAGAAAGAAAAGGATGAGGGGCAGTAGTTTTAGTACAACTGAGCGTTGTAAGACACGTTTGGTGGTGGGGCAGGTGGGAGACAGTGTGGGGTCAAGAGGAACAGAGCAATTACAACATTCTCCTCGCGTGCATACATGGCCTAAGTGATGCAGCCAGGAAGAAAGGCCAGATCTCCTGATTCCTGGCCCAAGGCCTTTTGTATTAAATCATGTTGCCTCTGTTGTCAGATAATCATCTTGCATCTGGAACATAAATACAGCCAATTCAAATATGCATCTTGATCTTATCATGTGGTTAGCAATCCATGCTGCTATTATTGTCTAAAGGGCTGCATCCCATTAATACCAGTTCATTTTTTGGCAACAGATCTCGGGGCATAAGGTGCATAAATACAATATAGAATGTGGTTAAAGGAAATCATTCTCATTCCAAATACCACAAGACAGGAGAGGAAGCTCCTAGGCAGTGCTACTGTGGAGAATCTTCAGGAAGTCAAAGGGAAAATGGGGAAAATTAAAGTTTTGTTCAGCTTTGGTAACTCTAGATCAAGTGGGATTTTTTTTTT
>SJYC01112302.1:0-14417 GCA_006408675.1 Madoqua kirkii | reverse complement strand
ATTTGCAAAGTATGCGATGCACCAGGGCTTAATTTCCAAAATATACAAACAGCTCATATAATTTAATAACAGCAGAAAAAGACCAACAGAAAAATGGCAGAGACCTAAATAGACTTTTCTCCAAAGAAGACCTGCAGATGGCTAATAGGTACATGGAAAGATGCTCATTAGAGAAATGCAAATCAAAATTACAATGAAGTATCAGCTCATACTATTCAGAATGGCCATCATTTAAAAATCTACAAACAATAAATGATGGAGAGGGTGTGGAGAAAAGGGAACCCTCTGGCACTGTTTGTGGGAATGTAAATTGACACAACCACAAGGAAGAACACTATAGAAGTTTCTTAAAAAACTATACATAAAACTACCATATAACCAGAAATCTCACTCCTGGGCATATACTCTGAGAAAACCATAATTCAAAGAAACATATGTACTCCAGAATTCATTGCAGCACTACTTACAATAGCCAAGGCATGGAAGCAACCTCAATGTCCATCGACAGATGAATGGATAAAGAAAATGTATATATATGCATATATACATATACATTTGTGTGTGTGTGTGTGTGTATATATATATATATATATATACACGCACAATGGAATATTACTCAATCATATAAAGGAACAAAATTGAGTCATTTATAGTGATGTGGACGCACCTAGAGTCTGTCATACAGAGTGAAGTAAGTCAGAAAGAGAAAAACAAATATTGCATATTAATGCATATTCATGGAATCTAGAAAAATGGTCCTGGTGATCCTATTTGCAGAGCAGGAACAGAGATGCAGGTGCAGTAAACAGACTTGTGCACACAAAGGAAGAAGGAGAGGGTGGGTCGAATTGAGAGAGCAGCATTGTTATACGTCACTGCCACACGTAAAGTAGCTAGCTAGTGGGAAGCTGTGCAGAGCTCAAGGAGCTCGGCTCAGTGCTCTGCGATGACCTAGAGGGGTGGGGTGGGGGCAGGATGGGAGAGAACTCAAGGGGGAGGGCATATATGTATATTTAGACAGCTGATTCACACTGTTGTACAGCAGAAACAAACACAACCCTGTAAAACAATTATGCTCCAACTAAAATAGAGAGAGATGGAGGAGGAAAGGTGCTTGGGAGTGGAAAAATGAACACTAAGGCAGAATCAACAGTAACTTAAAAAAAATTATAAAATGTGTTATGTGTTATTTATATAAAACAAAATTAATGCGCGTTAGCAAGAAATAGGGAAGGTGAGGAAAGAAAAAAGAAGCAGAAAGAAAAGGATGAGGGGCAGTAGTTTTAGTACAACTGAGCGTTGTAAGACACGTTTGGTGGTGGGGCAGGTGGGAGACAGTGTGGGGTCAAGAGGAACAGAGCAATTACAACATTCTCCGCGCGTGCATACATGGCCTAAGTGATGCAGCCAGGAAGAAAGGCCAGATCTCCTGATTCCTGGCCCAAGGCCTTTTGTATTAAATCATGTTGCCTCTGTTGTCAGATAATCATCTTGCATCTGGAACATAAATACAGCCAATTCAAATATGCATCTTGATCTTATCATGTGGTTAGCAATCCATGCTGCTATTATTGTCTAAAGGGCTGCATCCCATTAATACCAGTTCATTTTTTGGCAACAGATCTCGGGGCATAAGGTGCATAAATACAATATAGAATGTGGTTAAAGGAAATCATTCTCATTCCAAATACCACAAGACAGGAGAGGAAGCTCCTAGGCAGTGCTACTGTGGAGAATCTTCAGGAAGTCAAAGGGAAAATGGGGAAAATTAAAGTTTTGTTCAGCTTTGGTAACTCTAGATCAAGTGGGATTTTTTTTTTTTAAGTGTGATGATTTGATTACAAGTCTATTCTTTTTTAAATTAATTTATTTTTTAATTGCAGGATAATTGCTTTATAGAATTTTCTTGTTTTCTGTCAAATCTCAACACAGATCAGCCATAAGTATACATATATGTCCTCCCTTTACAAATCTATTCTTTTACTTAAATGACAATCTTTACTATAAAGATAAACTTTACTATCTTCAATACACAAGTGAAGTCCACATGATTCCCATGTATACTGCTTACAGTTCCTTTTCACACTAATGGGTACTGCAAGCCACACACACCAGAGAACTGATGATCAGAATTGGTTATTTAATGCACGATGAGTGATCAGCAAACTTGTCAATGCAAGTTTTGACATGAAATAATAAACTCTATGGCTTGTACTTCCCCTCCAAACACATTGAAACTCCGTGGTCAAAATGCTAGGTTGTCTTAAAAACCTGAATTAAAAATTGTATTACCCATGTTATAGCAGTATTATTTACAATAGCAACCTAGTGTCCATGTGGAATGTGTAAACAACACATAGCATATATAGACAATGAAATGGAAATTCTGATACATGTTCCATTAAGCGAAATAAGTCAGTCAGAAAAGGATAAAGATAATATGATTCCACATATGTGAGGTACCAGGTGTAATTAGATTCATAGAGACAGAAATTAGAATGATGCTTTCCAGGGGACTGGGAAGTTAGTGTTTAATGGGTACAGTTTCAGCTGGGAAAGATGAAAAAATAAATGAATGATGCTAATGGTTGTAGAACAACATGAATATACTTAATGTCACTAAACTGTACACTCAAAATTATGTAAAATAGTAAATTTTGTATTATGCATAGTTTAATGCAATTAAAAAAACTTAAAGTACATTTTATCAATCACTTTTAATTTAACTATATAAGCTCTTTAGTTGGCCACAGGAAATTTGATTTCACTGTTTATTATATTGGTATTCATGTTACAAATAGTTTCTCAATGGCCACATAGCCTTTGAGATGTTTTTTGTTTGTTTATGTAAAGGAAACTAATACTTAATAAATGTCAAAAGAGAAGCTGGGAATTGGGTCAGAATTCAAATGATATAACCTGGGCCACCACATAGCATGCCAATATCAGGGAAGGTGAAATCACTATGATGGGGTGTTCTTTGGAAGGACTGATGCTAAAGCTGAAACTCCAGTACTTTGGCCACCTCATGTGAAGAGTTGACTCATTGGAAAAGACTGATGCTGGGAGAGACTGGGGGCAGGAGGAAAGGGGACGACAGAGGATGAGATGGCTGGATGGCATCACCGACTCGATGGATGTGAGTTTGAGTGACCTCCGGGAGTTGGTGATGGACAGAGAGGCCTGGAGTGCTGCAGTTCATGGGGTCGCAAAGAGTGGGACATGACTGAGCGACTGAATTGAACAGAACTGAACTGAATTTTATAACATAAGTTCTGTCTTTGAGATTCTTGCCTGGAAATGCTTTTTTAAAGCTCAAATGAGAAATTCTGGAAGTGGTCATTGCACACAGGATATTTCATCTTCTCTCTCTGTCTAGCAACATGCAATCCTCTTTCCCTCAGTGCTCCTTTGAGATCTTTTCTGAATTATGAAGACTATTGTTTGGACAAATTTATGTTCTAAAAGCTGATTGGCCCACAGTAACCGGATGAGCTAAAAGGGCTCTCAGTACACAAATCATGCAAAGATTGCCTTTGTCTGGAGCCCTTGGAGCTGCCATCAGTCTGAGAAAAACTGATATTATCTTGTGTTTTTGATTCAAGCAAGTGTCCTTGGTAGAGTCTCATTGCTGCTGAGAGTTTTATGTGAGAAGGAACTGAATATCAACACTTCAGAATTAGTAAACAAGTAAGACTCATAGTTCTTAACTGGTCTCAAGGAATAATTTGCTGAGGCCCCGACTTCACAGATTCACTCATTCAGTCAGTCACTCATTTGATTATTATTAATCACCTGGACACTGTGTTGGTGCAGCCTAGTGGGGAGACAATGGCTATAATAAAGTCAATATAATCCGTTTCAGAGAGGTGTCACCTTTTATAAGAGCTCAGAGAGATATCATGTTTGACTGGAAATTATGAAGGGGCTTCATGGAAAGGGCAATTGCAATTAGGAGAGAGTGTGAGAAGATTAAACCCAGGAAATGCAACGAGGAAGATTACATGGTGTTTGTCCAACTTGTCCAAGGAATATACCCATGGACTGAGGTATACAGTAAAATTTGGAAGAAGCAATACAGTTAGAAAATTAAGTTGGGGGCGTAGAATGTCCAATTGAAGATTTTGGGGGAATACACAGGGTTTGTCAAAAGAGGACTGCTTATAGCCAAAGGCATAGTCAGGTTTTTATATCAAGGGGCAAAGCTGGACAGGGGGCTGGCACTGGACCGTGGCCTGGGGAGTTAGTGGGAAAATGGAAGCTTTACTCTCTGCTTGCCTCTTTTCGGGTCTCACACGTGAGAATCACATGCTGAACAGACCGACTCTTGCTTTCACAAAACAAGGCTTCCTCTAAACCAGGGCTGGAGATCTGGTTAAATTCAGATTCTGATCCAATGGTCTGGGGCAAGATTCTGCATTTCTGGAAAGCTTCCAGGTGAGGCTGCTGTGGCTTGTGCGTAAACATATTGAGTAGCCAGGTTTTGATATCATATTATCAGTCAAGTACTCGACAACCATCTCAGCCACATACTCTCTTATAAATTGGTGAAAAGACGCAACTTTTGGAGATTGCCCTCATGGGTCACACAGTCATTCCTCCTACACACACAACAGCACCCTCTCCTCATTTCCAGCTTCAGATTACTGTTTATTAGTGCATTCTGTGTTGGAAAAATGAATGGGGCTTTGGTAGAAGGGATTGGAGTAGAAAGGACCTGACCGCAGAGACTGCCCTTCTGGTGGGAGATGACAGAGCCCCTTGCTGAGGGATTGCAGAGACATGTATATAACAGGGGAGGCTTAGAAGAGGTGAGATCCACCTGCCTCATGGTATGATCCATCTGAGATTTATAACAACTTAAAATATCAAATTAGCTAGCACACATCAACTGCTATGCTAATGAGCTCTCACACCTGCCTCAGTTCACCTCAGGCTGCAGGTAGCCTGTGAGAGCAGGCTTGGATCAATTAGTCAATGTAATTGAAGCCAAATATAATTAATTATATAATTTAGGGCTGTTTGAGTTTAATTTCACTAAATCACATTATGAAACTGGGGCATTGTGAAGGATTAGTGAGAAAAGGAAAACAGGCTTGAGTAAAGCTTTCCCAGGAGCTACAATACACGCATTATTTCTTGACCTGACGGCCGTGAAAGAAGTACGGATGCTCTAAATTCCCCCACTATTACTGATAAAAATCCCTATGCCCTGCACAGTTAGGAGTTTGTAGTCAGACAGCTGCTCGGGAGAAAGCATAAATGGGCTGTTAAACCTGATGGGATGGGCAGCTGGTGGGTAAAAAGGCAGGAGAAAGGGTCCAAGAGGGTACCCAGATTTTGATGCTGACTCACAAGGAGCCATCAACAGAAATACAGAAGGAAAATGAAGAAATCAGAGTGGAGGTGAAGAGCATAAACTGGATTTTCTTAACTGTTTTCACTAAATAAACAGCACTGTGGATGGAACTGTGTGTCCCCCTCCAAAAGAGGTTGAAGCCCTAACTCCTAGGATCTGTGAACATGACCTTGTATGGAAATAAAGGCTTTGTGGATGATCAAATTAAGATAAAGTCATTAGGTGCAACCTAACCCAATATGGCTTTCTCTCTACAGAAAGGGTAGATTTGTACACAGAGACAGACAGACACATAGAGGAAGGGAGATGTGAAGACACAGGGAGAGTGCCATCAACAAGCCAAGCAATGCCCGAGGCTACCACATGCCAGGAGAGGCATGAAACACAGTCTCCTTCACATTTGTCAGAAGAAACCACCCCAGAGGGATAAACTGGGAGTTTGGGGTTAACATACAAACACTAGTATTATAACAGATAACCAGCAAGGACCTGCTGTATAGCACAGAGAACTATACTTAGTATTTTGTAATAACCTATAAGGGAAAAGAATCTAAAAAAGAATGGTTATAGGTGGGAGGGAGGGAGGTTCAGGAGGGGGAGACATATGTATACTTATGACTGACTCTTGATGTATGGCAGAAACCAACACAATGCTGTAAACAATTATCCTTCAGTGAAAAATAAATGCATGTTAAAAGCATAGATATCTATGTATTTATTACTGAACCACTTTGCTGTACACCTAGAACTAATATAACACTGTGAATCAACTGCACTTCAATAAAAAATAATTTCTTCAAGGAAGAAGCCAGCCCTGTCAACACCTTGATTTTGAATTTATAGCCTCCAGAGCTGTGAGACAAAGATCTCAATGATGTTCTGTTGTTTACTCCAATCTCTGGAATTTTGTTATGGTAGTCCTAGGAAGCTCATACAAGCAATATATGTTACCATACCAAAAAAAAAAAAAAATCCAACACTACCGAGGTATGAAGCACAGAAATAAAAGGGAAACTCTTGTCATTATCAGATAGTTGGAAGGGGTTGGTGCTTCTTCCAAGACCTTTTTCTATGTACATAAAAATATGTTTGTTGTAGAAATGAGATTACACCATAGACATTAACTTGTTTGGTTTTTTTTTCATTCAGTAAATATACGGTGGACATTCTCCCACCTCAGTCCACACAGATCTGCTCCTTCACGTTAATGGCTACATGGAAGGCAGCTGTGTTCACCACTATACCACCAACGCTGTACTAACAGCTACATGAATTTCATTTTATGAATGTACTATGATTTATGATACACATTTAGGGAATTTGCTATTACAAGCAATTTTGCAATTAATGTATTTAAACTCTTCTGAGAGCTTTGTTTCGGGATGGATTATAGAAGTGGGATTGCCAAGTCAAAGCTTTTCACACTTCAGAATTTGGGAAGAATTGTCAGATGCTCTTTAAAAATGTTGCAGCTATTATCCAGTCATGGCGTTAGATGCCCTTTCTCCACACCGTTTTCAACATGTAGTGAACAGTGAAAGTCACTCAGTTGCGTCCGACTCTGTGACCCCACGCACCATGGCCCGCCAGACTCCTCTGTCCATGGGATTTTCCAGGCAAGAACACTGGAGTGGGTTGCCGTTTCCTCCTCCAGGCAGTCTTCCAGACCCAGGGACTGAACCCGGATCTCCTGCACTGGCAGGCAGCCTCTTTACTTATCAATCTCTTGAAATTTTTGCCAACCTAAAAGAAAGAGAATCTCATTATTTTTAACAGTATATATCCATGGTCAGTAATAAGATGAAGAAACTTTTTATACTTTTGGCCATTTGAAGTTCTTATTTTGAGAACTGTCACATCCTGTGTTCTTTTCTAGTAGCTTCCTTTTTTTCTATTAAGTGTTTTTATGTTTGGGATAGTAACAAGTAGTCAAGATGAATATTCCTCCCATATTTATTGTTTAATCTGCAAAATATATGCAGACAGTTTCTTCCATCATAACATTTTGTAAACCCTTGTTCCGTGTCTTCTGCCCCTAGTATATCTAATTTGACAGTAGTCACGTCTGTCAGTCAAATGAAAATATCACAATTAATTTGTGATATTTACATTCTATGTCATACTTAGACTTTAAACAGATACATATAGAGGCAAAGGCATACCTGCATGTTTCTTAACTACTTGTACTGCATTTAAGTACAGTACAGTACAGTACTTAAGTACAGTAACTACTTGTACTATATTTAAGGAACTGGAGGCATTACTGTAGGTGGTGCGGGGACAATTATCACAAAGGCTGGTGTTAGAAATTAGAGAAACAGAACAGGCTAGTGCCAGAAAGGTGATTTCTCTGGTGGAGGCAAATCACAGTTTCCCTAACCTGTGTAAGTGTATATTAACAACCCATTCTCTAAGGTCATTGAATGCATGTACTGAGGATATGTATTGGAAGGAAGTTACCTCATATTCCTCTTACTCAAATGAGGGGCTGGGTCTGTTACTGCCTGCTGTCACCAGTTAGCAAGAGGCTCAGCGTTTACCAGCCTATATAGTAAACTGGGAGGTTATACACCAAAGTAAGTAAAATCCACGTACATATTAAAATGAGGAAGAGTGATAGAAGGACAAGCGCAACAAAAGCGTAATGCTATTAAGTAAAAAACTAGCCAATGCCACAACATCTGTGGCAGTTGCAGACACAACCAAGTGCCTCCTGTGCAAACATCTGGCCCGCTGTCCGTACCACTAGCTACTGAAATTGTGATATTGCCACTGCCAGTCAGAAACAACCAAGTTCCTTGGCTCTGAATTTATATTCATCACGCAACCTTCAGTTCATAATTTTGTTTCCCAAGTAGATTGCCCTACTGGGAAGGCAGTGCTCAAATTAACCAGTATCAATATTCTGATTAGCTTGGCAGATATGTGTCTTGCTGTGAATTATTCGGTTCTTTAGTAAAGGAGGTGATGCTGTGCACCATTTTTTTTTTTTCCTCTCCACAAATTTTCCCACAGCGACTGGTTTATTTGGCCAGGAAAAGTTTACAGGTTAATACATGCAATGTCTTGTATGGTTGTGTCTGTCTTGTGCCTCCATCATCCATATGTCTTTATCACCTATTATTCTATCCTTATGCTAACAAACATTGAATAACTTTTCTTTTTCTTACTTTTACACAGCATTCTGTGTAACACAGGTGCTGGAGATTATTGTGAAAGAAAGTAGAAAAGAGAGAAAGGTCATGAAGGACAGAGGATGTAAAGAATTTCATAGTTTATCAAGATATGAAAACTGACACCTAGATTTTTGTGCACTGGAATTAATAATTCTTGGTGATTGGGGGCCCCATAAGCAGTTTTCCAAGGCCTAAGAAAATATAGCTCAATAAATATTCCTACATTGACAGAACTGAGATATATTCTAGTTCCTTGATAGCCCTCATAAATGCCCTACTTCACCTAAAATGTACTGTGACTAATTGGCCTGGTAAAATATACATGCGAATATTCCCAAGTGCAGACACATCAGTGATTTGGGGTGATTTGGTGTAAAGAAATGAGTGATTGATGAAAACTGTAATGTGAACACAATCTGAAGGCTGAGAAAGGAGGGGTAAGATGGAAGGAAAGGAGGAAGGACATTTCATTGGTTCAACAGACACTTTTTTGAGCACTTACTATGTGCCCGGTACTGCTTCAGGTGTTTGGATACAACAAAGAGCAATAAAAAAAAAAATCTAACTTCTTCCCCTCTTAGAACTTAATTCTCACAAAAGAGAGGAACAATAAAAAACATAAATATAAATCAGTAGATTATATGAGGTGATACATACTAGGCAAAAAAAAAAGGTAGATCAAGGCAGGTGGGGTCAGGACTGTCAAGTGGGTGGGTTGAGACTTTTAAGTGGTGGGGAAGAGAGGCCCACTAAGATGACACTGGGGTGGCTACTTGATTGGAGGCGAGAGAAGGAGACATTTGGGAGGCAGAACATTCCAAGCAGGAGGGTCACCAGCACAAGACTGCTGTTTATCTGTGAGTGTGAAAGCGTTAAGAAACAAACCATTCTGCACAAATCCCCCAAGTCTCCCTGCGCTGGCCGAAAAGGTAAAGGTATGTACAGGTGTACACTTATCCCCCCAGGTAATGGATGGTTATTCCTCGAGTTTTAGATCACATGCAGAGACTAAAAAGAGCAAGGCTGTTTGGTGACCGATGGTGAAAAGATCACCTGACCGCTGTAGACTTGCAGGGAAAGGAGACGGCTGGCTAGGAAGGGGCCTCTTGACGGACTTTTAATGAGCAATTTGACTTTTGTCAAAGTGAAACCCGCTCCAGTCCAACATGGTCTGCCAGGAAGATTCCACTAGAAGGGATTCTGAGGGACTGCCAGGGGTGAGATGGTATGTTATAATCACCCTAGTTGAAAGGGCCACAGTGGAAGCAGAGGGGATAAAGGATGCCGTGGGTCACTCACCTCTGTTATTTTGCAGCCTGAGATGTGAATTCGGTAGAGGACTAGGTGGAATGACAAGGTCCCCAGACTATACCTGCTCTGCCGTGTATTTCTGTGGTTTCAGGCTAGTTATAGAATCAGCTGGGGCTCAGTTTCTTCATCTGTGGAATTGGGAAATACCACCTGGCCCACTTACTTCACAGGGCTTTTGTGAGACTCAAATGAAGTATCAGGGGATACTGTCTCTGAAGTAATCAAACGCTTTTTAAGCAGAAGATATTATTATTCTCAAGGCTTTTATTCTCATCAAGTACCGATTTAATATTTGATTCCTTTCAGTTCACACCTGGAAATAATCTGCACTTTCAGAACACAGTAACCTCAGTCCTGATGGTTTGCTATCTAATCTACAAGAGTTGGTGATGGCCAAAGGTGGGAGGAAGGTTCAGGAGAAAATACAGTACCACTGTGTAGGTCCGAAAGCAGCATGCAAGTGGCGCTTAAATCCATGCAAGTGGCGCTTAAATCCATGCAGGTGGTAAAGAACCCACCTGCCAATAGAGGAGACAAAAGAGACACGGGTTCAATCCCCAGGTCAGGAAGGTTCCCCGGAGGAGGAAATGGCAACCCACTCCAGTCTCCAGTATTCTTGCCTGGAGAATGTCATGGACAGAGGAGCCTGGCGGCCACAGTCCGTAATGTAGCAAAGAGTCGGACATAACTGAAGTAACTTAGCATGCACCTCTTTTCTTCTAGAACAGAAATAAAAAGGTGCCGTGTCTTTGGGGGAAATCTTCCAGCATCTGCTCCCAGATTTTTATTTTTCTGTGGCTCAGGAGAAGACAGAGGCCCTTAGGCTGGGCTCACCTTTGCCGTTGCTCTCTTCTTCCAGGTTCTTATCAGATTTGAGCTCGGCCAGGTGATCTTGGCAACAGGTTTGCCCTTTTCCTGAGAAAATCAGCATTGCTGATTTTCCTGAGAGCCCCATCATACTCAAGGTCAGACCTTCCCATGTGATGCTGAAGCTGACAAACCTAATCTGTCAAGAAAACAGGTTATTTTCCTGCAAAATCTCACCAAGAAAGGGGAGGGGCATTACCCTTCGGTTGAAATTTTAAGCTACTTTCAGTCCAAGCTCACAGAGTCTCCATGGTTTTCTTCAAGGGGTCCTAAAGGCAAAAAAAAAAAAAGAGGGCTTTCTTTCGGTCTCTCATTGAATATCTCTATTTCCAGCCTCAGTCAGCCTCACTAGAAAAATACTCTCTCCAGCTTTTATCAGCTTAAACCTGGCACAGACATGTGGTATGTGCAAGGATGTAGGTTGTTATTCAGTGCCTCTGGCATATCATGTTAAGATGAAAAACATAAGTTTGCTACTTAAAGGGGATCTGTCATCCAAGGTCATCATTCCCCAGCAGGCCACAGAAAGAGCCACACCACAAATAATGTTCTGGGTGTGGGACAAGCATCTGGTTAGTGTCTCCATTTGGGAGAAGCAAAGAGAACAGCATTTCCTCCAAATACCAGATCAATCATTTAGGGGCAATCCATCTTCTGCAAAAATGATCTCAAGTTCACGACTAATAAGACCACAGCTGCCTTTTTATGGTTGAGTTACCCACACACAACTCGGCACCGTATTCTAGGTCAGGTCACAACTGCGTAATAGGCCTCAGACTTGGCAGTTTCACGTTCTTTGGTCTTTTCCTTGCCCAACCCACACTGAATTACACGCTGACCAAAGTTCCCCTGGAGTCACATGGAATGAGGATTTGGCTCTAAATCTCCAAATTTACAGCCCAAAATGGAGGCCTCCCTGGGCCAGCTAAGTTTTTCCATTTCACTCTCAGAGCGCTGCCATGCTCTTTCCAGAGCACTGCACAGATTCACTAGGCTGCCTTTTCCTGCTGATGGTCCAGATTATGCATACACAGATAGCAGAATCGCAGGTGGCCCTTAAGCGGTAAAGTTATCCCAAATTCAAGAGGAAAATGAGACCCATTTGTTTATAAAACAAACTTGAACTGCAAGGAGCATAGAAGGAAACAGATCTCAGGGAGAGAAAAGGAAAAGAGTAAATAAAATTTTCTCTTTGTTTCCTCTCTTTTCAAAATCAGTTTTGCCAAATTGTTAATTATCCTTGAAAGGCTGTGAAGTGTGGTAAGGAGGAAGTCAGTGTTAGCAGTTCAGATACCCTGGCATATGTCACATGTGGTCTCTGGGACATCCAGGATGACATGGACTGACACGTTGCTCCAACCACATGCTCTACGTTACCATTATATTTGCGTAATTGATCCATTCCTGGCATGTAAAGCCCTGACCTCTGGGTGCTGAGGGATTAAAATATCACTCACAGGGTTTAAACTGTTGTCTTTATGTGGCTGGATGTTAACTTCTATTTGCCTAAGTTCCTGACTTTTACTTTGCTGTAACAGTTATGTGGCTGGATGTTAACTTCTATTTGCCTAAGTTCCTGGACTTTTACTTTGCTGAAATAGTGTAGCACTGGAGTCAAACAGTGGGCCCTGGTCACTGGGGATCACTGCTCTCTCTCCTGCTTTTTATCTCATATTTCTTTATTGCACCATTAGCACTCCACACTGGGACAACCACCATAGCCATGTACACACGCAGAGCTAAGCACAGTGCCTTGTAGAAACAGATGCTGCGTGAAAGACACGGAGATGATCACCCCTTTCTTCTTGGGTCCCATCTTTATCCAGAATCCATCCTACATGTTTCCACTGTATTTCTTTTGCTTACAAGTCTATAATGATGTACAGTGGCTTCGCTTTGTGCTATTTGCCTAAGGGTGAAAGTGAAAAAGTGAAAGCGTTAGTCACTCAGTTGTGTCCGTATCTTGTCTGACCCCATGGACTGTAGCCTGCCAGGCTCTTCTGCCCATGTGGTTCTCCAGGCAACAATGCTGGAGCAGGTTGCCATTCTCTCCTCTAGGGGATCTTCTCTACCCAGGGATCAAACCCAGGTCTCCTGCATTGCAGGTGATTCTTTACTGTCTGAGTCACCAGGGAAGCCCTTGTTTATAAGAATCTCAATCAAGATTAATTCAGTGTGAATTTATTGATATTCAGAAACTTGAATAAAAGAGGAAAACATTGTTCTAAACGTCAAAGGCCTCATAATCCGATGAGGGTGTGTGTGTATGTGTGTATCAGGTAGAGACAGGAGTAAGGGCTAGGGGAAGATGGGGAGGGGAGGGGCAGGGGAAGTGTTTAGATATGAGTGTCTGGACAGCCACAGTTTGCCAAAGAAGTGCAAAGTGCCTCAATGTTCAAGAGAGGAAAACGGTTACCTTTGATTGAAGAAAACCAGAGCAGCTTTATGAAGCAACATATGCCTTGCTTCCCACATCACTTCTGATCATTGTTTCCAAGTCTTTTCTTTTTGTTTTTTTCTTTTTTTGTTTTTGTTTTTGTTTTTTTTTCTTTTTGTTTCTGATCATGAACTTGTTTCAGCCTTTCCGTTTCCTGACCGCAGCACCTACCTGGCCATTCTTCTACCTTCAGCACCTAGCAGGCCTCTCCCTCTTTTACCAGCTATCCTCCTCAAAAACTCTAACAGTCATTTTTAACATTGTGTTATGTTGGCTCCACCCCATACAATCAGCTCCAAACTCAGCAACCCGCTTGAAGAGTCAAACCTTGGTCTACATCTCCACTTGAAATTGTTCCACTCCAATAATGCAGACTTCAGTTTTTGTCTGTTGTATGATATCTCTCACACTTCTCTTATCATTTTATATGTAATAAAATTTTGCTCTTGTCCGCACTGTCATCTTCATTCTGTCCTTTGTATCCATCACCATTTTCTACTGCCTCCACCTCCATGTTATCATTCGTGATTTTCTTCCTTAGCCTAGAGTTTCTAGTTGACCTATTAAACAATGCATTTGCTTGCCAGGTAGAATCCTTTCATCGGCTGCCATTATATCTCTATCAAACTTCAACTGCCTTGCTTCCGTGAGGGCTTCATAGCTACAACTCCAATTGTTTTTATTCATCTCTTGAAGACTTGGTGAAATATTTTCAGCATCTGCTGTTTCAGATCTTTAATCCTCTCCTCAAAACTCCTGGTATCATCTTTAAGAACAAATCTTGCCTGTCTGTTTATTGAGAACATGTAGATCAGAGCTATTCAATAGAACCCCGTATGCTGTTATCACTATTCTATATCTGCACTGTCCAATATGGTAGCCACTGGGCATGTAAAGCTATTGAACATGTGAATGCGGCTACTGAGCCTGAGGTACTGAATTTTAAATTTTATTTGATTTTAATAAAAATTTAAATGGCATCATGTAGCTAGTAGCTACTCTGTTGGACATCACATAGACGAGAGTTATCCAACAGAAATATAACAGCCTTATAAACATTTCAAATTGTCTAGTAGCTATGTTAAAAAGTTTTTAAAAGTAAAAATTAATTTTAGATAACTAATATTATTTTCACATAGTTATTATATTTTATTCAACCAAATACTTGAAAAAAATCTCATTTTAACATGTAATCAATATAAAAATTATAATGAGGTATTTTAATATTGAAACCAAGCTTTCAATATTTGATACATATTTTTTGCTT
>SJYC01112301.1:0-11048 GCA_006408675.1 Madoqua kirkii | reverse complement strand
TACCAAGTTGTTACAAACATGTTTAAAAGCTTTCCATTAAGTATCAGCTTTTTGTTTTCAATTTTAATGAATTAAATTCCATAAAATTTAAAAATTTATTTCCTCAGTCATACTGGTTACATTTCAGGTGCTCAGTGGCCACATGTGGCTAGCGACTGCCATGATCTAGCAGAAAGGATGGTGACAGGTTCTCCCCAGCCTTAAGGCTCTCAATATCTTCGATCTTGCTCTTTCTTCACCAGATTGTCTAAGGAAGTCACATCTTGCTCAACCAACCTCAACCCCACTGTTTCTCCAAAACTTCCCTACCAACCTCAGGATTTTATTTAAATTTACTAGTCCCATGGCCTTCATATTGCCATCAGTGATTTCTCCTTGTCATGATTCCTTCTCCTTTTTGTTGCAGTGGCTCCAACAGGCCAACAGCATCATTATCCCCTGAAAACTTGTTAGAAATACAATTCTCAGCCTCTCCGCACACTTATACTGAATCAGAAGCTACGGGTGAGGCCTGACTGTCTCTGTTTTCACAAGCCCTATAGGCAATGCTGATCCAGGTTTGAAAACCACTGATTTATAGAAAAGTACACTTGAAAGATACACAAAAACTAATAAAAGTGTATAGCATGGGGGCAGGGGACAAAATGGATGGAGAGAAGGCTAGAAGTGAGATTTTTTTATATTGTTATGATTTTGGAATCATTTAAATGTTCAACTAAAATTTTTTAAAAAGAGAATATTTATAATATACTGATGGCTCTAACCCATGTTTTTGTTTTGCTTGGTTTTGCGTGGGGCTTTGACTTTGGTAAATTTTAAAAGCTCTCCAGGTGATGCTATAAAATACACAGTTCGATAATTTTTAGTATTCTTACAGAGTTGAGCAAACATCACCTCAATCAATTTTATCACACTATCATCACCACAAAAATAAACCCCATAACTACTAGTAGTCACTTCCACTGCCCCCAAGTTTCCCCCAGCCTTTGATTATTTCTTAGATTTCTTAGACTATTTCTTATTTTGTAACTAGCAGTTTCATTCACCATGATGTATCCAGGTAAAATATATTTTCAGACATTCACATTAATTTTGGAGATAATAAAATAAGTCTCTGGATCATAGGTATCTCTCTAGGCCGAAAACTTTAAAATTTTTCAAAATATATAGAGTATGCAAAGTTTTTGCAAACAATAGTCAAAGGCACTTTTGACTTGGAGGTGAACTGGGTCCCAAGTATAGAAAGAAAAGAATCTCCCTATTCCCAACTACTAGTAAAAGGCCCAAATTTACCCAGAAGCAAGTGAGGGAATGCTGGATGAAAAGCCTCTACTCAAACCAAAAAAAGAAAAAAAAAAAAAAAAAGCAGGGGGTTGGGGAAGTGAAATGGACTCCAGAAACTTCCTTTGACTCAGCCTATGCTGAGAATCCTAGAAAAAGGCAGAGGAAAGCCACTAGGACAAACAAAAGACTGGAATATTTAACTCAGCCTTGACGGGAACTTTCCAAACAGCGCCTTCCTTGATCTTGAAGGACCAGAGGATGATAAAATGGTTTGTGGGCTCTGGCTGGTGCCACGGGGATGAGAGGCTGCACATGACCCCCCACCCCTCCCTACTCGTCTCTGAGGAAGGCTTTGTTCTTCCCAGCCCTCGGGGCTTGTGTTCTGTGGGAGGCTAGGACAGTTTTTGTTATCGACTAGACATATCAGTTTCAATGACAATCATCCTCCTAAAAAACACACACACACACACACACACACACACACACACACACACACACGCAGATTATTTCTCATTATTTCCTCCCTACCTCTGAAAATGTAAGTTTCAAAGGAAAAGGAAAATAAAGATGTGGGTAAGAGAAGAAAAAACTATACTATCAGGGAAGTTAAATGTTGACCCTACAACCATCTCTTAATCCTTGCCAGGGATTTTACTTCCAAAACTGCATGTACAAAAAGAAATATACTTCTTCAGAGCACGTGCCAGGAAAGTTAACACATAAGGAAGCTGGGGCATAAGGAATCTTGAGAGGAAAGATAGAATAGATATCTTGGGAGGGAAGGGAAATACCACATGCAACGAAATGCAATGAGAAAGGAGGGTGGTGGAGGGAGAAGAAAAAAAATCCCTAGCTAATAACATGTTCTTTCCTTCCTTCCTAACACAATGACACACATGACTTAATGAAGCCAGTGAGTTTTGAGACTGATGTAAAAGTTCCAAAAAAAATACTCCTCAGCAAAGGCCCCTGGGTAAATGGTGTCATTTCTAATTTCTCCAGTTTCTATGATTTAGAGCAGACCCAGGATCTGAAATTCACACCAGCTCTTTGTGCACCAGGGTCTGGGGCAGCCAGGCCCCAAGCCTGGGGAGCAGGAACGCAGACTTCCTATGTGATTTCACCACCGTGGCCCTGCTTTGTCTCACATTTAAAATAATTTGCCAGGTAAAAATAAACTTCTCAGAATCACAGGGTGAAAAATGTACTTAACAATTCAATCCCTGTAAGTTTGGGATTGACAGAGAAAGTACAGCCAAGGCTAATTAAATTACCCAACATGTATTTGAATGGTGGTTTCACTGGTGAGTTTATTAATTCACATCGTTATCATTGTTATTATTACTGCAACTCTGTAAATTACACTCTTCATGAGATAGCAAAATGTGCAGGCTCTTAGCTCTTAGACATACCCTGCTTAGCTGTTGGTTTCTCCCCTGGGTGCCAGTCTTAGAAAGCAAATTTCATTTGTCCTCAGCCCCATGCCCCAGATGACATGTCTGGAGTTATTTTTGTTTATTATTTTTTGAAAATTAAAATCTACTAGTACTTTTCATTCCCTCCCCCCCTTTTTTTGCCAGTAACTCTCACAATAGAAATAAGTATGGTTCACGATGCCAGCTCCTTGTGGGGTAGTTTTCCTATACTTGGCTGATTTGCAAAACAGGCTCTAGGTTTAGAACCAGTGCAATCAGAACTGCTGTTTAGCCCTTAGGGACAATTTATGATATATGTTTAGGAGTTACAGTCATCCAGGTTATCAAAGATTAATTGCCAACTGTATATATGCTCATTTGCCCCCAGATTTGGGGCAAATTTAGCTATAAATATAATAGGCAAACATGCCAAGTCTTCTTGATTCAGGAAGAATCTCTCCAAATTTGTGAAAGATGATTCTTAACTCTGAAATCAAACAATTTTGACTTCTGAGCCATGCTTCTCAAAGTGTGGTCTCTGGACCAGCAACCTTGACATCATCTGGGAGCTTGTTCAAAATGCAGAAGCTTAAACTACAGACCTACTACATTTTATCAACACCCCCAGTTGATTCCCACGCACATTAAAGTTTGAAGAGTGCTGCTGGAGTGTGGAGCAGTAGAGAGTAAAGTGTGGGATAGAGTGTGGAGAAATGTTCCCATCCTGTCCCTCCCCACCAGGAGCATCCTGATGCCATGATTTTCTACAGCAACCCTTGAAATATGCTATATTGGCAAACTTAGAAATTATACTCGAATGTGTTGTCCCATAATCGAGAAATTCATGCAATCTACCCAGTATCTGGGCTTCCTTTGTGGTTCAGCTGGTAAAGAATCAGCCTGCAATGCAGGAGACCTGGGTTCAATCCCTGGGTTGGGAAGATCCCCTGGAGAAGGGAAAGGCTACCCACTCCAGTATTCTGGTCTGGAGAATTCCATGGACTGTACAGTCCACAGTGTCGTAAAGAGTTGGACAGACTGAGCAACTTTCACTTCACTTCACTTCTTCACCCAGTATCTATCTCAAAAAATTAACAACATAAATCAAACATCTATTATCAAGATGGTTTAACTGGCACCTCATGCTGATTTGGAGGAAAAAAATGAATTATGTTGTATGATCACTAGATAACTGACCTCATATCCTATGATTCAATCCCTTTTATTGCCATGCCCAATAGATTACTAACATTACATAATGAAAAAGCCATTAGGATATAGATGCCTGCAAACACCACTTTCCTCTCCAAAAAACTTTTTTAGAAAAAAAAAGAAAAAGTCAGTCAATCAGTCAGTTCAGTCAGTCAGTCATGTCCGACTCTTTGCAACCCCATGAACTGCAGCACACCAGGCCTCCCTGACCATCACCAACTCCCAGAATTCACCCAAACCCATGTCCACTGAGTCGGTGATGCCATCCAACCATCTTATCCTCTGTTGTCCCTTTCTCCTCCTGCCCTCAATCCCTCCCACCATCAGAGTCTTTTCCAATGAGTCAGTTCTTCCCATCAGGTGACCAAAGTTTTGGGGTTTCAGCTTCAACATCAGTCCTTCCAATGAACACCCTGGGCTGATCTCCTTTAGGATGGACTGGTTGGATCTCCTTGCAGTCCAAGGAACTCTCAAGAGTCTTCTCCAACACCACAGTTCAAAAGCATCAATTCTTTGGTGCTCAGCTTTCTTTATAGTCCAACTCTCACATCCATACACGACTACTGGAAAAACCATAGCCTTGACTAGACGGACCTTTGATGACAAAGTAATGTCTCTGCTTTTTAATACACTGTCTAGGTTGGTCATAACTTTCCTTCCAAGGAATAAAAGAGTACATCAAATAAAACTTAAAAAGGTTTCTTCAAATATTTAAAATATTAATTTTCAAAGTGAAAATGCTAATTTAAAATCTACTTTCTTCTCTATCATTAATGCTTTGAATATCACATCATGCAAAAAGTAGCTTAATCCAGGATCCACTTCACTGAGAGCAACACTGTATATTTATTTGGTGGATCAATTACAAGCCACTTTTGCATATGACAATGACATTTCTTGTCTAATTTTCATCTTAAATTAAGACAAATTAATTTTTATCCCTTACTCATAAAAATATTCATGTCAAATAATTAGGTATTTCAATAATTATGACAAAATGCTTTGCATTGAAAGAACTCACTGTAGTCCTTGGCAAAAAGAAATATGTATATAGTTCTTGGAGAAAGGTTCTCACTTAGAGTTATTTTAAGCACAGAAAAGTAGCATTTCTAGAAAGGACTATCACTTTACAGAAATAGTTTTCTGGGTGTTTTACACTATCTTCAACCATCTTCGGGGAGATACAAATAAAATGTTTTTTTCTGTATAGTAACTGTGATCCTCTTCTAAAAACAAATACACACTTTGAGTTTAAAAAAATCTCTTGGTGACACGAACAGGAAGAGCTTTCACCATGGGCTTAATGCATTTTGAATCACTGTGGAGGAGCTCTGGGAATCCCTAGTTCCTAGCATAAAAATGGCACCCCACTCCAGTACTCTTGTCTGGAAAATCCCATGGACAGAAGAGCCTGGTAGGCAGCGGTCCATGGGGTCGCTAAGAGTCAGACACAACTGAGCGACTTCCCTTTCACTTTTCACTTTCATGCATAGGAGAGGGAAATGGCACCCCACTCCAGTGTTCTTGCCTGGAGAATCCCAGGGATGAGGAAGCCTGGTGGGCTGCCATCTATGGGGTCGCACAGATTCAGACACGACTGAAGTGACTTAGCAGCAGCAGCATAAAAATAGTTGTTCTGCTCCTCTCTGAAACACTTTACAGAAGACAGTACCCTACTAATGCAAAAACTCTCAATTAAGATGCATGAATATTTGTGGACATTATGTTTTGGTTTGTTTCAGAACTGTTTCTAGGACAGTTGCTCTTCATGGCTCCAGTTGATGTTACAGATGCAATATGGCAGTGAGGAAAGACAAAGACCAGGGTGGGGTTAGTCTCTGGGCTCAGAGCCAAGGAAGAACAACTGTGAGGGAAGGCTCTTCAAGACCAGGTTTGTCTGGATGGAGAAAAACAGGCTAGAATGGAGGGGAATTAGCAACAACTTAAGGGAATATAAGAAGAGTTGCCACTGCGGTCAGGGTGGTGGTGGTTGTTGTTTAGTCACTAAATCACGCCCTACTCTTTGCAATCCCATAGACTATATAGCCCCCCAGGCTCCTCTGTCTGTGGGATTTCCCAGGCAAGAATACTGGAGTGGATCATCATTTCCTTCTCAAGGGAATCTTCCAATCCAGGGATCGAACCAGTGTCTCCTGAATTGGCAGGTAGGTTCTTTACCACTGAGCCACCAGGGAAACCCTTGGTCAGGGTTAGAGTAGTTATAAAACAGTGCCCAGAAAGCATCCGAGCACGTCTGTGCCCACCACAGTGGAGGCTTCGTGGAAGGTGCCTAGGGAACTTGGGAACAAAATTTAGGTCAAGGACTGCTGGACGGAGTCAGACGGGTTCTGAGAAGTCTGTCTGAGGAAACATGGGAGGGAGCTGGATGTTTTCCTGGTTGGGAATGGGTTAGAATTAAAGGGGTGACAAGCTCCAGAAGTTTGCTTGGGAGTCATAAGACATACTCCCCAGTATCAGAGTCTAACAATCCCATTCCCAGTGACCCCTTTTTTCCAGTGGCCAAAAGCCAGAAAATAATCCAGTGTAGCACTCCTGAGCAGGCACAACCCTCCTGAATTCCACCAGAACTCCTGATGGAGCTGGAGAAGTACTGGCCCATTACATACCCTATAGAACACCTACGGGTAGATTTGAAAAAGCTGAGATGGCCTGGGAGTGGGCAAAAGCAGATGAAAAGAGGGCAAGCTGTGTAAACTTAAAAGAACAACCCATGTGGGGTGGAGTAGGGTAAAACTATTCCTAGTCCTGCTAAGCTGTGTTGGGTCTTCAGAAATGTGATAATCATTGGAGGAAGAAAAAAGAAGCATTTATTTAGCATGCAGATGGTGCTTAAGAACCATGATGGATGCTCATAGTAAGCAAAACTGTTGTAATATTCTGGATCTGTATCAAAATTTAGCTGAGAGGGTAGGGAGGAAGCCTATCTTCTAGAGATATTATGTCTTAGGGCTGAAAGACATGTTGGAGATACTATTGTGGTTAAGATGGTCATAAGGGATAAAAGGGCTTCCCAAGTGGCGCAGAGGTAAAGAACCCACCTGCCTATGCAGGAGACACAGGAGATACAGGTTCAATTGCTGGGCTGGTAAGATCCCCTGGAGGAGGAAATGGCAACCCACTCCAGTGTTCTTGCCTGAGGATTCCCATGGACAGCAGAGTCTGGTTACAGTCCGTGGTTTACAAAGAGTCAGACATGACTGAGCAACTGAGGACACAAGGGGATAAAAAGACAACCAAGTACTACAACATGAAAACACCTTGAAAATTATAAATATGGGTTACACACGTGAAGATTCACCCTGTGATAGGAAAAACAGAAGTGAAGATTCTTTTTGTGGGATCCAGTCTAATGGCTTTGCAATGAAGATGCATAATTGCTTATGTGTCTATCAATCCTTGAAAGAAAACTTCCTGAGAGTTGGAATAAGAGTACATGACAGGGATCAGAACTCACAGATGCTCAGTGTTAAAGAAATTTTAACATTTATCCTATTATTACTGACAGTTAATAATATGGCAAGAATGTAGACATTTCAGCATTTCTGTTTGCATTTCTAGAAAACATTTTGAATGGCAGTCCTATACTTTCTGTGTCTATAAGAATCAAGGTATGATTTAATTCCTAATATTTTTATCACTTTGGATTTTTATCCCTATTAAGTGTTTTTACAGATAATTGAAATGCCATCCTCTCCTCTGTGACGACTGTTAACTTCTGGGAATTTTGTCTTCTTTTTCTCAGGGTCCCATGACCTCTGCTCAGCCTTCTCTTGGAGCACTAGAAGTTATTTACTCACTGTCTGCATCACCCACTAGGATCTGAGCAACTTGTTACAGGGACTGCGTTAATACACCACTATATCCTGGCAATATGTAGCACACACCGTGTAGTCAATAAATACTTGTTCAGTTCAGTTCAGTTCAGTCGCTCAGTCATGTCCGACTCTTTGCGACCCCATGAATCGCAGCACGCCAGGCCTCCCTGTCCATCACCAACACCCGGAGTTCACTTAGATTCATGTCCATGGAGTCAGTGATGCCATCCAGCCATCTCATCCTCTGTCATCCCCTTCTCCTCCTGCCTCCCCACCCCCCACCACCTTCTCCTCTTGCCCCCAATCCCTCCCAGCATCAGAGTCTTTTCCAATGAGTCAACTCTTCGCATGAGGTGGCCAAAGTACTGGAGTTTCAGCTTTAGCCTCATTCCTTCCAAAGAAATCCCAGGGTAAATACATGAATATAAAGGCAAGTTAGTGTGAGACGTGTGTAGCTAATCTTGCCTGGAGAATCCCAGGGATGGGGTCCCTGGAAGGCCATCTATGAGGTCGCACAGAGTCAGACATGACTAAAGCGACTTAGCAGCAGCAGCATAGACTCAAAGCCTGAATCACTTGGAAAGTTTCAAATACTATGAAGACTGGGGAAGATATTTTCATGGGTTAAATCCCTCCTCCTGCCAGCTAAGCGTCATCATCCTATTCTCTTGATCACCCTCACTAAGACTGAACTCCCTACCCTAGCCCAGCACTCACAGTCCTCTCCTAACCTGTTCTATTTGCCCAACAGTATGTATTATGCTTGCTTATTGTTTTTCGTCCTCAATGGAATAAAGCTACGATAACAAGAGGGTTGCTTCTTTTTTTTTTCTCCTATTTTCTTCACTTCTACATCCTGAATACCTAAAACAAAGAGCAGGAACATAAGTACAGGCTTAACGAATATTTGTTGAATAAATGTATTTATGAATAAAGCCTGGTCAGAAGCATTTGTTTCTTGTTTTGTTGACTGGGAGAGTAGTTGCAAAGATTTAGGTAAGTTTACAGATTTGCACATTATGGGTTGTGAAGAGATGGATAGGATTCTCTTATGACCTTCAAAGTGAGCATGAGGTGTCAGAATATATGATACATACATAATGAAACATTATAAGTCTAACTCAGTGTATACTGATCAAGATGTTTCATAGGACAGAGCCAGTTCGATAAGACTTTAAGAAAACAATAATAGTTACTTATGATGAATAATTTTTAGGGTGCCATCTTGGGGTGCTCTATTTTCTCTTGTAAGGGTGTTTTTGCACCAACTATTTTAGTCGAAGGCTTTAATACAAGTATAATATAATCATTATTTAGTATTTGCTGTTTTATAGCCATTATTGAGGCTAAATCCATCAAAGCAAAGAGATGTGACACGCATTTATACTGCCTAAACTTTTGTGAAATTTTGGTTCACCACGTCAAAAATAATTTTCATGTCCTTGAGCCAATTCCACAGACATGCACTCCCTTCTCTTATCTCATCATTGCATATATGCACTATCGTAGATAATGGTGCTAGCCATTAAGAATGTCAAAAGAGATCAACTGTGGTCTCCGCTCTAGCCTGTTGGGGAGATAGAAACTGCCCATAAGCAGCACTGGGGTGCCAGGAATAGGGCGATAGGAATGGTGCATATGAGAGCATAGAATTTCAGAGGAAGAAGTGAGAATGAGGGTGGGTGGAGGTTCTGCTGGAAGAGTTAAAATTTGATCTAAATCTTGAAAGAATTTTACAAAGGGAAAATGAAAGTTTTTCTTCTAGGTCAGCTGTATCTTCTAACAGGTGTGCTGATTTATTGGGGGTAAAAACCTTCATTCTCATATGTCTTGATTTTTTTCCCCCTACAAAATAGTGTGAGTACAATCTGCCTTCAATGTGCCAACTCCCTGAGCTGTTTTACATGACACAAATTTCTCACTTAGGAAAGTTGATATTTTTCCTCACATCATTTTAATAAAAAGTAGAATTGAACCTCTTGATGAGGGTGCCAGAGGAGAGTGAAAAAGCTGGCTTAAAACATTCAAAAACTAAAATTATGGCATCTAGTCCCATCATTTTGTGGCAAAGAGGTGGGGGAAAAGTGGAACCTGTGACAGACTTTATTTTCTTGGGCTCTAAAATCACTGTGGACAGTGACTAAAGCCATGAAATAAAAAGACATTTGCTCCTTGAAAAAAAAAAAAGCTATCACAAACCTAGATGGTGTATTAAAAAGTAGAGACATCACTTTGTTGACAAAGGTCCTAATAGTCAGTGTTAACGGTGTTCCCAGTAGTCATATATAGATGTAACACTTCAATTAGAAAGAAGACTGAGTGCCAAAGAATTGATGCTTTAGAAATGTGGTGCTGGAGAAGATTCTTTAGAGTCCCTTGGACTTCAAGGACATCAAATTAGTCAGTCCTAAAGGAGATCAACCCTGAATATTCATTGGAAGGACTGATGCTGAAGCTGAAACTCCAATACTATGGCCACCGGATGCGAAGATCCAAGTCATTGGAAAGGGCCCTGATGTTGGGAAAGACTGAGGGCAGGAGGAGAACGGGGCAACAGAGTATGAGGTAGTTGGCTGGCATCTCCACTCACTGTACATGAATTTGAGCAAACTCCAGGAGACAGTGAAGGACAGGGAAGCCTGGCATGCTGCAGTCCACAGAGCTGCAAATAGTTGGACACAATTTAGTGACTGAACAACAACTACAATTTGTTTTTAATGGGTTCCACATGACCATACAAATGTGGAGGATTTTATTTTCCCAAATACAAATAGACTGAGGCATATTTAAAAGGATAATCCATTAATACTTAAAAATCTTTTCTAGCAATGACCCCACAAGACACTGACCCAACTGTCCCATGAGTATCCAGGAGTCTCTGGCAGAAGCGTGGGTGGATGGTGGCCTACTGCAGGGTTGGGGGCACTTTTGAAGGAGGTCCCCATTATCTTCTTTACCTCCACCATAGTTTGGCCTCAGGTCAAACAACAGGGAAGGAACACAGCCCCACCCATCAATAGAAAAGTGGATTAAAGATATACTGAGCATGGCCCAGTATTGACTATGCCAAAGCCTTTGACTGTGTGGATCACAATCAACTGTGGAAAATTCTTCAAGAGATGGGAATAATAGACCACCTGACCTGCCTCTTGAGAAATCTGTATGCAGGCCAGGAAGCAACAATTAGAACTGGACATGGAACAACAGACTGATTCCAAATAGGAAAAGGAGTAGGTCAAGGCTGTATATTGTCACCCTGCTTATTTAACTTACATGCAGAGTACATCATGAGAAACGCTGG
>SJYC01112300.1:0-13588 GCA_006408675.1 Madoqua kirkii | reverse complement strand
CCCCCCCCCAAAGATGTCCTTTCAATTATAGGGGAATGGAATGCAAAAGTAGAAAGTCAAGAGATACCTAGAGTAACAGGCACATTTGGCCTTGGAGTACAGAATGAAGCAGGGCAAAGGTTACTAGAGTTTTGCCAAGAGAATGCACTGGTTATAGCAAACACCTTCTTCCAACGACACAAGAGAAGACTCTACACGTGGACTTCACCAGATGGTTAATATCAAAATCAGATTGATTATATTCTTTGTAGCCAAAGATGGAGAAACTCTATAATGTGAGCAAAAATGAGACCAGGAGCTGACTGTGGCTCAGATCATGAACTCCTTATTGCCAAATTCAGACAAATTGAAGAAAGTAGGGAAAACCACTAGACCATTCAGGTATGACCTAAATCAAATCCCTTTATGATTATACAGTGGAAGTGAGAAATAGATTCAAGGCATTAGATCTGATAGACAGAGTGCCTGAGAACTATGGACAGAGGTTCATGACATTGTATAGGAGGCAGGGATCAAGATCATCCCCAAGAAAAAGAAATGTGAAATGGCAGAATGGCTGTCTGAGGAGGCCTTACAAATAGCTGTGAAAAGAAGAGAAGCAAAAGCCAAGGAGAAAAGGAAAGATATACTCATTTGAATGCAGAGTTTTAAATAATAGCAGGGAGAGATAAGAAAGCCTTCCTCAGTGATCCATGCAAAGAAATAGAGGAAAACAATAGAATGGGAAAGACTAGAGATCTCGTCAAAAATTAGAGTTAGCAAGGGAACATTTCATGCAAAGATGGGCACAATAAAGAACAGAAATGGTATGGACCTAATAGAAGCAGAAGATATTAAGAACAGGTGACAAGAATACATAGAAAAACTATCCAAAAAAGATTTTCATGACCCAGTTAACCATGATGGTGTGATCACTCACCTTGAATCAGACATCCTGGAATACAAAGTCAAGTGGGCCTTAGGAAGCATCACTAAGAACAAAGCTAATGGAGGTGATGGAGTTACGTTGAACTATTGCAAATCCTGAAAGATCATGCTGTCAAAGTGCTGCACTCAATATGCCAGCAAATTTGGAAAACTCAGCAGTGGCCACAGGACTGGAAAAGGTCAGTTTTCATTCCAATCCCAAAGAAAAGCAATGCTGAAGAATGTTCAAACTACCGCAAAATTGCACCCATCTCACACACTAGCAAAGAAATGCTCAAAATTCTTCAAGCCAGGTTTCAGATGTATATAAACCACGAACTTCCAGATGTTCAAGCTGGATTTAGAAAAGGCAGAGGAACCAGAGATCAAATTGCCAACATCTGCTGCATCATGGAAAAAGCGCGACCATTCTAGAAAAGCATCTACTTCTGCTTTATTGACTACGCCAAACCCTTGACTGTGTGGATCACAACAAACTATGGAAAATTCTTCAAGAGATGGGAATAGCAGACCACATGACTTGCCTCTTGAGAGACTTGAATGCAGGTCAAGAAGCAATAGTTAGAACTGGACATGGAACAACAGACTGGTTCCTAATTGGGAAATGAGTACATTAAGGCTGTACATTGTCACCCTGCTTATTTAACTTATATGCAGAGTACAACATGAGAAACGCTGGGCAGGATGAAGCACAAGCTGGAATTAAGATTGCTGGGAGAAATATCAATAACCTCAGATATGCAGATGACACCACCCTTATGGCAGAAAGTGAAGAAGACCTAAAGAGCCTCTTGGCAAAAGTGAAGGAGAGTGAAAAGGTTGGCTTAAAGCTCAACATTCAGAAAACGAAGATCATGGTATCTGGTCCCATCACTTCATGGCAAATAGATGGGAAACAGTGGAAACAGTGACAGACTATTTTGGGGGGCTCCAAGAATCACTGCAGATGGTGACTGCAGCCATGAAATTAAAGGACACTGTTTCCTTGGAAGAAAAGTTATGACCAACCTAGATAGCATATTAAAAAGCAGAGACATTACTTTGTCAGCAAAGGTTTATCTAGTCAAAGCTATGGTTTTTCCAGTAGTCATGTATGGATTTGAGAGTTGGACTATAAGAAAGCTGAGCAGTGAAGAACTGACGCTTTTGAACTGAGGTGTTGGAGAAGAACTCTTGAGAGTCCCTTGGACTGCAAGATCGAACCAATCCATCCTAAAGGGAACCAGCCCTGAATATTCATTGGAAGGACTGATGCTGAAGCTGAAACTCCAATACTTTGTCCACCTAATGCAAAGAACCAGTTCATTGGAAAAAAGCCTGATGATGGGAAAAATTGAAGGCAGGAGAAGGGAATGACAGAGGATGAGATGGTTGGATGGCATCACCAAAGTGATGGACATTGTCAGGAAGCATTTAACAAGAGGCTTCCTGTGTGCTGTTTTGGATCCATCAGGAATTCTCTGTTCCTTATTACTTCCTGAATATTTAGGAATTAAGAGGAGAGGCAAGCCTCTCCCAAGTGCTGAGGAATACAGGCATTTCCTTCATTAGTTTTTCTATATGGTGATAAGTACCCTCTTCCTTTTTATGAACCATATGATAAAACTGATTATTTACAACCCTCTCTCTTTCATATGGATGACCTCATGTTTCCTTGATAATTTGTAAGGTTTGATTATATCTCTGCTGAAAATAGCTATCTTGTAAGATAGTATAAATACCTACACAATGTTGAATAAAACACCTTTGCTCCATCAGAGCTTTGGTCCCCATGTCTTTCTTTCTCTTTGTTTCTCTCTCTCAGGCTATTTCTTTTGGAGTGCAGAGACTCTCTGAGTTCACTTTCCTGCCCAGGCTTCTAAGACCCTCTCGAGAAGGCTCTCTGTGCCTTCACCCCATCGAGAGGGCGCCTGAGCCCTCTGTGAACAGAGCAAGCCCCATGTCAGGGGCTTTATTGGCTTTCTGCATAAACCAAGGAATATCAGCCTCTTTCTCTCGCCTTTACTTTCTTATCAGTTGACTCTAGACCACCAGGTTCTGGTCCATTAAAGGACCTCAACAGGACATGAGTTTGAGTATGCTCTGGGAGTTGGTGATGGACAGGGAAGCCTGGTGTGCTGCAGTCCATGGGGTCACAAGGAGTAGGACATGACTGAGCAACTGAACTGACTAACTGAGAATGAGCTCAAAATTTTGCTTTTACTTGCTTTTTCAAATATTCTTAATATTTTTTATGCATGTTAAAGGTAGTAGGAGTAAACTATGAAAATACAGAAATGCTTTAAAAAAGTCTTTGATCTCACTTCATACTCACTGAATATATTTTGGTAAGAGTAACCAACAGTCAGTTATTGAGTGTATGCTTGGACCCTAAATAACAAGTTTGTCTTTGTGGGAGTTTTTCTAAGTAAGCATTAATGTTTACTTTGAGAATCTGAGTGCTTCTTCCAACTTTTCCTTCTTAATTCCTCAGATGAACTATTTCCTAACCTTCTTTATAGAGGAGCCTTTAAAAATGGTCATGTTCATTGTCGCCAGCATTCCTGACTGGTGAGCAGATAAATAGATCATCCTGTCATCCTTGCACCTGCAGGAGATGGTCCTCTCTAACGTGCTTTGCCAGAGTGTAGTGGATGCATCTGCTTTACAAGTTAACCGGCAGAATTTGTTTATAAACCCGCTGAAGAGCTAAATGAAGCAAACTGCATTATCGTGGTTGCTAATTACATTTCATTTCAGCTGAAAGCTTACTACAGATCCAGCCTGAAAACCTGACTTTTTAATTTTGTTTACATCCACTTCTGCTTTTACTTCAGACCCTGGAAGATGTTTTCTTTCTCAAAAAAAAAAAAAAAAACGAAAAGGAGAAATAAAGCAGTTAATAGGAGGAGGCTGTGGTTACTGATTCATATCCTCTCGACTATGTTTGTGAATAAGAAAAGGCCTTTATTCCTGCAATAGATTGGTATTATTATTACTGTTTGTATTAACAGACTACTCAGACATCCAGAATGCACAGATATATTTCACTTTCCTTTAACTCATCATTTCCGGAACAAAGGTTACATTTCTTATAAATGTAGCAACATGACTGTAAAGGGCAAAACAAATGGGTAACCCCAAAGCACATGCATCTGAAGAAGCCACGTTTTTAACATTGTCATGTCAGCTGAGGTGTGCTCTCTTTTCTTCATCAAAATGAAATTTTGCCAACATTACATTCCCTGCTAGCTTGCTATATATTCAGAAATGGCAGGACCTGTGCTAGCCTCAGCTCCATTGCTAGTTCATTTTTCCATATTTCCCCTAAAGAAGCAGTTTCTCCTCCACCATCTTCACTGATCCAAAAGAGTGAAAGCTTATCATTACCTACCACCTTCTAGAACAGCCACCTACAATATCACCATACTTACAGTGACCCTGAATCTCTAGGCTATTTAGATTACTACAGGCATATCTCCTTTAATTGTTTCACTTTACTGTACATGACAGATAATTGTGTTTTTTAAAATAAAGGACTGTGGCAACCCTGCTTTGAGCAAGTCGTTTGGCAGCATTTTCTCCAACAGCATTTGCTCACTCTGTGTCTCATTTTGGTAATTCTCATAATATTTCAAACATTTTCGTTAATATTATATCTGCTATGGTGACCTGTGATCCGTGACTGCAAAAAGATTATGATTTGCTAAAAGGCTATGGTTTTTCCTGTGGTCATGTATGGATGTGACAGTTGGACTATGAAGAAGGCTGAGCACCGAAGAATTGATGCTTTTGAACTGTGGTGTTGGAGAAGACTTTTGAGAGTCCCTTGGACTGCAAGGAGATCCAACCAGTCCATTCTGAAGGAGATCAACCCTGGGATTTCTTTGGAAGGAATGATGCTAAAGCTGAAACTCCAGTACTTTGGCCAACTCATGCAAAGAGTTGACTCGGAAAAGGCTCTGATGCTGGGAGGGATTGGGGGCAGGAGGAGAAGGGGACAACAGAGGATGAGACAGCTGGATGGCATCACGGACTCGATGGATGTGAGTCTGAGTGAACTCCGAGAGATGGTGATGAATGGGGAGGCTTGGCGTGCTGCGATTCATGGGGTTGCAAAGAGTTGGACACGACTGAGTGACTGAACTGAACTGACTGACTGAACTGAAAGGCTCAGAATGGTTAACATTTTTTAGCAATAAACTATTTTTAATTAAGGTATACACATTTCTTAGACATGATACAATTGCACACTCAGTAGACTATAGTGTGGTATAAATATAACTTTCATAAGTACTAGGAAACTAAAAAATGTGTGTGATTTGCTTTATTGTCATATCTGCTTTATTGCAGTGGTCTGGAACTGAATCTGCAATTATCTCAGAGGTATGCCTGTATACTCATTAACAATTTTCTATCTAATAAAATTAGACTTCCCCACGTTTGTGTATTTTGGTTACTCCTCCTTAGCTTCTCCATTCCACCATGCCTATAGATGGGATCTCAGATTATCCCATCTTTACAGTGGTGACAGACACATCAGGTACTGAATTTGGGGGCTATGAATGACAAAGGCCTTTTAAAATTTCCTTCATATATCTCTCTTGACAGCATTTTTAACAGTCTGCGAGGTTCACTCCCAGAGGCCCATAGGGTCAAAATAGTTTCACAAAAATGCTAAGGCATCTTCTGCCTTTTTCACATTGCTGACCTTTGAACTGATGGTGTGAAAGCAATGGTGGATGGAAGTGCTGCGCTTTAGTCCAGATAGAGGCAACGGCACCAAATTGCTAGCAGTTCCACTTTTCATCACCATGCACTTGCAGGAAAAAAAAAAAGCCAGTGCCATTCAGAATATCTTTGATGAAGTAGTAAAAATCATTTTATTAGACCTCAGCCCTTGAATATGCTTCTTTTCAGTGTGACCAAATAGTAAGTACATATAAAGCTCTTTCTTCTGTACTGAAATACACATGCGTCTGTGAAGATACTTGAGTTGAGAGCTAAACTAACTGTTTTTTCCCCCATACAATGGCACGTTTGCTTGAAAGAATGACTGACAAACCATGGTTATTCAGACTTGGGTATTTGGTGGACATTTTGTCAGAAATGAACAAAGTGAGCTTGTCACTTCAAGGAAATCAACTGACAGTATTTGTTGCCGACAATAAAAATCGAGCTCTCGAGCAAAAATTGGAATTTTGGAAAATTTGTATCTGCCTCTGTGAGCTTGACAGCTTCCTCATACTTAACAGTTGTTGTTGTTGTTGTTGTTGTTTTTAATAAGACTGGGATGATATTAATGAATGTGATTTGTTGATACTATTTTACAAAATGTATCAACATTTAGAAAATCTGTATAACTCAGCAAAGCAACATTTTCCAAATGACCAATGCATGTTACAAAATCAAACTTGAGAAAAAAATCCATTCAAGGTGCAAAATGTCTATTAAGTCCATCTGATTTAATATTGTTCAAGCTTAAAGTTTCCTTGATGTTTTCCTGGTCTGATGAGCTATCCACTGATGCAAATGTGGTATTAGAGTCCCTTGCTGTTAGTGTTTATTTCTCCCTTTGTATGCTCACTCAGTTGTGTCTGACTCTGTGGCCCCATGGACTGTAGCCCATCAGGCTTCTCTACCCATGACATTTTCCAGGCAAGAATACTGGAGTGGGTTGCGATTTCCTACCCGAGGGCATCTTCCTCACCCAGGAATAAAACCCATGTCTTTTGTGTCTCCTGCATAGGCAGGCAGATTCTTTACCACTAGTGCCACCTGGGAAGCCTATTTCTCCCTTTGGTCTGTTAACATTTGCTTCATGTGTTTAGACACTCCAGTGTTGGATGCATGAATATTTACAAATGTTAAATCTTCTTGTTGAATTAACACCTTTATCACTATGTAAGGCCTTTTTTGTCTCTTAATTACAGTCTTTGTTTTAAAGTCTATTTTGATTGGAAAAAATATAGCCACTCCAGCTTTCTTTTGGTTTCTATTTTCATGGAATATCCTTTTTCATCCCATTTACTTTCTGCCTTTGAGTGTCTTTTCATCTAAAGTGAATCTTTTGTAGGTAGCACACAGAGTTTTTGAAATACATTTACATGTCTTTTGATTGGAGAATTTAGTCCATTTACATTTAAAGTAACTGTTGATAATTATGCGACATTTTGTTCTTTTCTTGCTATTTTTGCAGTTCCTCTCCATTTCTTTTTTCTTCTCTTGCTCTCCCTTTGTGATTTGATTACTTCCTTTAGTGGTATGCTTACATTCTTTTCTTTTTACCTTTTGTGCATTTAATATATATTTTTGCTTTGTACTTATCATGAGGCTTACATATAACAATTATTATCTATAACAGTCTATTTTAAGTCTATACAACTTAAGTTTGATCCCATTGTTAAACTCAATATTATTCTCTCCCTTCTTTTATGTTTTTGATGTCATATTTTTAAATCTTGTATATCCCTAATTATTAAAATTATGCTTATCTTTTTTTAAATAATTTTGTCCTTTAACTTTCATACTCTCTTAAAAGTGATTAATCTACTACCTTTACTATGCATCTACCATTCCAGTAAGATTTATTCTTTCATATGTTCCTGTAACTAACTAGTGCCCTCTCTTTTCAGCTTAAACAAGTCTCTTGAATATTTTTTTGTAAAACCAATTTAGTGGTGATGAACTCCTTTAGCTTTGCCATGTCTGGAGACATCTTTATCTCCCTTTACTTCTAAATGATTACTTTGCCAAGTAGTGTGTTCTGGTTGGCAATTTTTTTTTTCTTTCAGTATTTTTACTATATTGTGCCACTTTCTTCCAGCCAAATTTTTTGCTCAAAATCTGCTGATAGTCCTATATGTGTTCCCTTGTATATAACGTTTGTCTTTTTTTTTTTATTTCCTGCTGCTTTTAAGATTCTCTCCGTGTCTTTGCCTTAGTGTGAGTCTGTTTGGGTTCATCTTAGTTGGCACTCTCTGGGATTCCTACATCTGGGTGTCTATTTCCTTCCTTGGGTTAGGGACCTTTTTAGCCATTATTTCTTCAAATAATGGATTTTCTTCAAATATTTATCCAAGCAATTTCTTTCAAATTTTCTTTCTTTCTTCAAATAATGTCCATTCAAAAAATAATGGCATTTCTCTCTGTCTCTTTTCCCCTCTAGAGCCCTATGATGTGAATATTAGTTCATTTGATGTTGTATGACGATGTTAGCTTTTCCCTGGTGGCTCAGAGGGTAAAGCATCTGCCTGCAATGCAGGAGACTCAGGTTTGATCCCTGGGTCTGGAAGCTCTCCTAGAAAAGGAAATGGCAACCCACTCCAGTATTCTTGCCTGGAGAATCCCATGGACAGAGGAGCCTGGTGAGCTACAGTCCACGGGGTCGCAAACAGTCGGACACGACGGAGCGACTTCACTTCACTTCACTTCATAACTGTGATAACTTATCTTCACTCTTACTCATCATTTTGTCTGTGTGCTACTCAACTAGGTAAGTTCCACTGGCTTCTATTCACGTTAACCAGTTCTTTCTTCTGCTTCATGTCCTCTGCTCTCGAACCCCCGTAGTGTATTTTTCAGTTCAGTTATTGTATCCTTCAGTTCTGTAACTTCTGTGTTGTACTTTCTCATATTTTACATTCTATGTTAGAGTTCTCACTGTGTTTACCGTTCCTCTCTCCAGTTTGGTAAGCCTCTTAATGATTATTACTTTTAACTTTTTATCAAGTAAACTACTTATTGCTATTTCAATAAGGTTTGCGTTCTGAGATTGTATGTTGTTCTTTAATTTGGAACACGTCCCTCTGTTCCTTCATTATGCTTGACTCTCTGAGTTGGTTTCTATACAATAGATGAAACAGCCTCTCCTAGTCTTGAAGGAGTGGTTTTGTGTAGGAGATAAATCTGTCTTTCAGCCCTCAGATCTGGGTCATCTGTCAAATCTCTGTACTTGTCCAAGCAGGCTGTTATCTTAAATAGCTCCCAGCAGTTGAGGATGTGCAAAGACCTGTCAGTGTCCCAGAGAGGAGGATCTCAGCACCTAGATTCAGGCTGACCAGAAGCTAGATATTTAGATATCAGTTTTTAAAAGCATGCAAATATATACAGTCCTGTGACACCATAAGCATAAACCCCACTGACTACTGGAGCCTGATAAAATGCAAGTAACCCCTGGGTTGCAGTCAGCGATCAGGGCTCCAAACAGGTGGATAAGCTCTTTCCTGGGTGATACAGTAAGCTGGAGTACCCAGATGACAGCTATGGCCTCTCTTCCTTGAAAGCAGCTCTGTAGGCTACTGAATGTGTGCCAAAAGCCTGCCCCTCAGGCCAAAGCTTCAGGACAAGCAAAGAGGTCCCTGCACAGAAAGACTGGGGAATGTGCTCCAGTCTACCATTTGTGCAGTGCCCGGGGTGGTAGCCTGCGAAGAACTATCTTTCGTATTGCCACAGTCCTGTGGAACCCAGGAATGAAAGCCTTCCCTAACTACCTGTCACCAGAGCCAAGTGATAAAGGAACATTCCTTGGGCAACAACCAGAAAAACCAGGATACCAAATATAAAAACTCAGGCCCCAGAGACATTTAACCTCCCCTCCAGTAGACACTGGTGCTCTGTAGCACCAGTAGAAGAAGAGTAGAGGATAAGTGCAGAGCTAAAGCCACCTTCCAAGGTCTCTGGTAATGATTGACCCCATGATGTGTATTTAATTAGAAGCCTGTCTCTCAGGCCACAGTCGTAATAACTAGCTAACAGATCTCCTTCACAGAATAATCAAGTTGTCTCTTGCAATGCCCTGGGAGTGATAACTATTCAGTCATTCTTTCTCCTTTGGTTTTAGTCCTGTGAGACCCATGAGTATAAGCCCTACTGGCACCAGAGCCAGTCAATGTAGAGATATCTCCCAGCAGCAGTCACAAGATTCAGAGCACCAACCAGGGGTAAAAGGTCTTTTCTGGGTGATACCAATTATTACAGTCCCATGGGACCAAGAATGCAAGATCCCCTGGCCTCCAGAGCCAGGAGATCAAGAGGCATTCCCCTAGGTGTCAGCTAAAAAAATCAGACATGTATAAACCCTCTCATCTAGTAGACACTGGAGCATAGCAAAGGGAGAGTGAAAAGATGATGCTCATCAGATATTTACAAAACATTCCATTCAAAAGTAGCAGAATACACAGTCTCCTCGAGCGCACATGGAACAATTTCCAAACTACATCATATGTTAGGCCACTAAACAAGTCTTAATAGATTTAAGAGAAGTGAAATTATATACAACCAACTTTCATAACCACAATGATATTAGGTATGACACTAGAAATTAATTACACAAAGAAAACTGGGAAATTCACAAATTGTATGGAGATTAAACAACACGCTACTGAACAAGCAATAGATCAAATAAGAAATCTAAAGAGAAATTAAAAAGCACCTTGAGACAAATGAAAATGGAAACTTAACAAAGTCTATGGGATACAGCAATAGGAGCTCTAAGGGTAAAGTTCCTAGTGCTAAATGTCTACCTCAAGAAATAAGAAAAGTGTAATCCAAATTTAGTAGAAGGAAGGAAATAACAAAGTTAGAGTAGAAATAAATGAAACTGAGACTGAGACAACAGAAAAGACTGATATAACTTAGAGGTTCTTTGAAAAGATGAAAAAAATGTACAAACCTTTAGCTAGGTCCACCAAGAAAAAAGAGAGGTCTCAAATAAAATCAGAAAAGAAATAGATGTTACAATTGATACCATGGAAAGACAAAGGATAATAAGAGACTATTATGACCAATTTTGCACTAATAAAATGGACAACCTAGCAGAAATGGATAAATTCCAAGAAATGTACAACCTACCAAGACTGAATCATGAGGAAATAGAAAATCTGAACAGATCAATGACTAGTAAGGAGATTTAATCAGTAAGCAAAAACCTCCCAGAAAGCAGAAATTCAGGACGAGATGGCTTTCATAGTGAAAGTGAAGTCGCTCAGTTGTGTCGGACTCTTTGCGACTCCATGGACTATAGCCAACCTGGCTCCTCCGTCCATGTCATTTTCCAGGCAAGAATACTGAGTGGGTTGCCATTTCCTTCTCCAGTAAATTCTACTAAACCTTCAAAGAAGAAATAACACCTATCCTTCTCAAACTCTTCCAGAAAATAGAAGAGAAGTGAACTCTTTCAAACCCATCATCACCCTAATGCCAAAACCAAATGAGGATGCCTCAAGAAAAGAAAATGACAGGACAATATTTCTGATGAACATAGATGCAAAAATCTCAGCAAAATACTAGAGAACAGCCAAATTCAACAGGCATTAAAAGGATTATACACAATGATCAAATAGGACATATTCCAGGATGTAAGGATGATGCAACATCACATTTATAAGGTGAAAGATAAAAATTATACTAACATTTCAATAGATTCAGGAAAGCATTTGACAATTTCAATATCAATTTATAATTAAAAACATAAAGCATATATAGAGGAAACATAGCTCAACACAATAAAGGTCGTATATGACAAACCCACAGCTAATATCATACTCAATAGTGAAAAGCTGGAAGCTTTTCCTGGAAGATAAGGGACAATTAAGGATGTCCACTTCTGCCACTTTTATTCAACATAGCATTGAATTGCTCTAGAACAATTAGGCAAGAAAAAGAAATTGAAGGCATCTGAACTGGAAGGAACAAGTAAAACTGTTACTATTTGTAATAGACATGATATTTTATGCAGAAAACCCTAATAACTCCATAAACAAATTTGGTCAAGTTGCAAGATATATCAACATATACAAATCTGTTGCATTTCTATACACTAATAATGAACTATCAAAAGAGTACAGTAACTAAGAAAACAACTTCATTTAAAATTGTATCAAAGATAATAAAATATCCAGGAGTGTATTTAACCAAGAAGTGAGACCTGTACATTGAAAACTATCAGACATTAATGAAAGAAATTAAAGAAGACACAGAAAAAATGAAAATATATTCCATGTTTATGATTGGAAGGATTAATACTGTTTAAAGTGTCCATACTACCCAAAGCAATATACAGACTCGATGCAATCTCTATCAAAATTCCAAAAGCGTTTCTCACAAAAATAAAACAAAAATCCTAAAATTTGCATGAAACCATAAAAGATTCCATATGACCAAAGTAATCTTGAGAAAGAACAAAAATGGAGATATAAAATTCCCTGATTTCAAACTATATATTCCATGTTTATGATTGGAAGGATTAATACTGTTTAAAGTGTCCATACTACCCAAAGCAATATACAGACTCGATGCAATCTCTATCAAAATTCCAAAAGCGTTTCTCACAAAAATAAAACAAAAATCCTAAAATTTGCATGAAACCATAAAAGATTCCATATGACCAAAGTAATCTTGAGAAAGAACAAAAATGGAGATATAAAATTCCCTGATTTCAAACTATGTTACAAAGCAATAGTAATGAAAAGTGTAATACTAGCATTAAAAAAGATACATAAATCAATGGAACAGAATAGAGAACCGAGAAATAAATCCACACCTATATGATCAATTAATCTATGACAAAGGAGCCAAGAATATACAATGGGGAAAGAACAGTCTCTTCAATAAATTATGTTAGGAAAATTGGACACCCACATGCAGAAGAATGAAACTGGATCACTATTAATCCATACACAAAAATTAACTCAAAATGGATTAAAGGTTTGCATGTAAGACATGAAACCATAAAACTCCTTGAAGAGAACATAAGCAGTAAGCTCCTTTACACAGGTCGTGACAATGATTCTTTGAATCTGACACCAAAAGCAACAAAAGCAAAAATAAACAAGTGGGACTACATCAAACTAAAAAGCTTCTGCACAGTGAAGGAAATAAACAACAGTAGGAAAAAGAAGCCCACTGAATGGAAGAAAATATTTGCAAATCATATATCTGATAAGGTGTTAATATCCAAATATATAAATGACTCATGCAATAGCAACCCCCCTCCCCACATAATCTGATTTAAAAGGGCAGAGGAACTAAATAAACATTTTTCCAAAGAAGAAAATAGATGACCAAAAGGTACAAGGGTATCACTTCATACCTATTGGAACAGCTATTATTATAAGATAAGAGGAAATGTTGGTGAGTATGTTGATAAAAGGGGAATTTTATACACTGTTGGTGGCAATATAATTGGTATAGCTACTATGAAAAACAGTATGGAGACTGCTCAAAAAATTAAAAATAGAATTACCATATGTTCCAGCAATTCTACATCTGGGTGTTTATCCAAAGACAACTAATTCAAAAAATATATTTACAATAATAAAGATATAGAATCAAGCTAAATTATCAATGGATGAATGAACAAATATACATATGCATACATATATATGTGTAGATAAGCATGTATATAATATATATACACATATATACAATATATTTATGTCAGTTCTGTCATCAGTCATATCTGACTCTTTGCAACCCCATAGACTGCAGCACGCCAGGCTTCGCTGTCCATCACCAGTTTAAAGAACTTGCTCAAACTCATGTCCATCATGTCAGTGATGCCATCCAACTGTCTCATCCTGTGTCGTCCCCTTTTCCTCCTGCCTTCAATCTTTCCCAGCATCAAGTTCTTTTCCGATGAATCAGTTCTTTGCATCAGGAGACCAAAATATTGGAATTTTGG
>SJYC01112299.1:0-24382 GCA_006408675.1 Madoqua kirkii | reverse complement strand
TGGCTGGAAAGAATATAATCAGTCTGATTTCAGTATTGACTATTGACCATTTGGTGATGTCCATGTGTAGAGTCTTCTCTTGTGTTGTTGGAAGAGGGTGTTTGCTATGACCAGTGTGTTCTCTTGGCAAAGCTCTATTAGCATTTGCCTTGCTTCATTCTGTACTCCAAGGCCAAATGTGCCTGTTACTTCAGGTATCTCTTGACTTCCGACTTTTGCATTCCAGTCCCCTATAATGAAAAGGATATCATTTTTGGATGTTAGTTCTAGAAAGTCTTGTAGGTCTTCATAAACTGTTCAACTTCAGCTTTTCAGCATTACTGCTTGGGGCATAGACTTAGATTACTGTGGTACTGAATGATTTGCCTTGGCAATGAAGAGATCATTCTGTCATTTTTGAGATTGCATTCAACTACTGCAATTCAGATTCTTTTGTTGACTCTGATGGTTACTCTATATCCTCTAAGGGATTCTTACCCAGAGTAGTGGATATACTGATCATCTGAGTTAAATTCACCCATTCCAGTCCACTTTAGTTTGCTGATTCCTAAAATGTCAATGTACATTTTTGCTATCTCCTGTTTCACCACTTCCAACTTGCCTTGATTCATGAACTTAACATTCCTGGTTCCTATGCAATATTGCTCTTTATAGCATTGGACTTTACTTCCATCACCAGTCACATCCACAACTGGGTGTTGTTTTTGCTTTGGCTATATCTCTTCATTCTTTCTAGAGCTATTTCTGCACTGGTCTTCAGTCATATATTGGATGCCTACTGACCTGGGGAGTTAATCTTTCAGTGTCCTATGTATTTGCCTTTTCATACTGTTCATGGGGTTCTCAAGGCAAGAATACTGAAGTGGTTTGTCATTCTCTTCTCCAGTGAGCTACGTTACGTCAGAACTAACCACCATGACCCATCCATCTTGGGTGGTCCCACATGGCATGGCTCATAGTTCCATGAATTAGACAAGGCTGTGGTCCATGTGATCCTATTGGTTAGTTTTCTGTGATTATGGTTTTCAGTCCATCTGCCCTCTGATAGAGAAGGATAAGAGGCTTATGGAAGCTTGCTAATGGGATATTCTGACTTAGGGGAAAAGTGGGTGCTACGTTACGTCAGAACTAACCACCATGACCCATCCATCTTGGGTGGTCCCACATGGCATGGCTCATAGTTCCATGAATTAGACAAGGCTGTGGTCCATGTGATCCTATTGGTTAGTTTTCTGTGATTATGGTTTTCAGTCCATCTGCCCTCTGATAGAGAAGGATAAGAGGCTTATGGAAGCTTGCTAATGGGATATTCTGACTTAGGGGAAAAGTGGGTCTTGTTCTGATGGGTGGAGCCATGCTCCATAAAACTTTAATACAATTTTATGTTGACGGGTGGAGTTGTGTTTTCTCCCTGTTCAGTTCAGTTCAATTCAGTCCATAAGTCCTGTCTGATTCTTCACAACCCCATAAATTGCAGCACACTAGGCCTCCCTGTCCATCACCAACTCCCGGAGTTCACCCAAACCCATGTTCACTCTCCTCTTTCACTTCCATCAAGAGGCTTTTTAGTTCCTCTTCACTTTCTGCCATAAGGGTGGTGTCATCTGCATATCTGAGGTGACTGATATTTCTCCCAGCAATCTTGATTCCAGCTTGTGTTTCTTCCAGTCCAGTGTTTCTCATGATGTACTCTGCATATAAGTTAAATAAGCAGGATGACAATATATAGCCTTGACCTACTCCTTTTCCTATTTGGAACCAGTCTGTTGTTCCGTGTCCAGTTCTAACTGTTGCTTCCTGACCTGCATATAGGTTTCTCAAGAGGCAGGTCAGGTGGTCTATTATTCCCATCTCTTGAAGAATTTTCCACAGTTGATTGTGATCCACACAGTCAAAGTTTTGGCATAGTTAATAAAGCAGAAATAGATGTTTTTCTGGAACTCTCTTGCTTTTTCTATGATCCATAGGATGCTGGCAATTTGATCTCTGGTTCCTCTGCCTTTTCTAAAACCAGCTTGAATATCTGGAAGTTCACGGTTCACATATTGTTGAAGCCTGGCTTGGAGAATTTTGAGCATTACTTTACTAGCATGTGAGATGAGTGCAATTGTGTGGTAGTTTGAGCATTCTTTGGCATTGCCTTTCTTTGGTATTGGGCTAAGTGAAATAAGTCAAAGTCAGATCTCCTATATATGAAATCTAAACATGTGTGTGTGTGAATTTTGTATAACCAACCTCATAGTTACAGAGAACAGGTTAGAGTAGCACTTGTCTGAGGAAAGTGGTAGGGGTTAGGAGAAATGTGTGTGTGTGTTTTCAATTTCAATAAATTGAATTTAAAACCACATACATCTACAGTGTCACCAGAAATGTATAAGTATGCACATATATTTGAAGTCATATTTTAAACATACTAGGATGGGTCCCTATAAGAAGAAAAGAGTGAAATAGCAACAAGGAAGAAGAGATGAACAAAACAATCATGAAATCAAAAAAGAAAAGGTAAGTCATGGATTGATAATAGACTAAATTTCAAAAATTTTATTATGTATCCTAAAAAGTGCACTTTGAAAAGCTGAATTCATGAAATCTTCTTTTATTTAATGCAGAAACACATGTCCTAGACCATTCTGGTTTTTAATATATTAAAAATAATTATTCTCATAAGCAAGATCACATGGAATATTCACTAGAAGAAAAAGAAAAGCATCCTATGATGCGACTTGTCTGTGGAGTCTAAAAAATGATACAAACGAACTTATTTACAAAACAGAAAGAGACTGACAGACTTAGGAAAAAAAACTTATGGTTCCCAAAGGGGAAATGTGTGGGAAGGATAAATTAGGGGGTGGGAATTAGCATATATACATACTAATATATATATAAAATAGACAATCAACAAGGACCTACTGTTCCACAGGGAACGGTACACAATATTCTGTAATAACCTATATGTGGAACAAATCTAAAAAAACAATAGATATATGTATATGTAGAACTAAACCACTTTGCTAAACACCTGAAACTAACACAATACTGTAAATCAGCTATACCCCAATACAGATAAAATTTTAAACATAATAAATAAATGGAGTCATTCAGTATGTTAAAGGATCCATGAATATCTTTAATGTTTAATCTTAGTATTAATGACATTTTGAAAGACTGTTCATGATCCTTTACCCTTGACTACTTCCCTGTAATGTCCTAAGTTCTCAATCTCACCAAGGTGTTTTCAGTACTTGAATTTCAGATGGGACAGAATTGCCTATTAGTCCTGTTAGTAACATAGGTTATTTGCTTGACAAGAGGGAACATAGATTTCCTTCTATTTATCATTCTGGAATCTATATAACCAAGGTCTTTTCATTTCCATTTCTTAATATTTTCTATCTACTAGATGCTTCATGAATTTTCTCTGTTACATTTATATTATAGTCTACGTGGACTGCCCCCATGCAAGGCAAACATTCCACTTGGAATAGTAAACATTTTGCTCTTTTTCCCCTCTCTTTCCCAATATACCACTCTCTTCCTTCTCTTGCCCTGTTCAACTTCAATCTGTCCTTCTTAACTGTTACTCATACTTCAAATGTATTTGAAAGTAAGTTAACTTTGGGGAAATTTTATTCAATTTCTTTATCGTTTTCTCATATTTTTAATGATTTACTGCAAAATATTTAAGATATCATAATAGTTATTACAAAGAATGCATTTGAGTCAGTTCTAATGAGATAGATGAAACTGGAGCCTATTACACAGAGTGAAGTAACTCAGAAAGAAAAATACAAATACAGTATATTAATGCATACATATGGAATTTAGAAAGCTGATAACGACAATGCTATGTGCAAGACAGCAAATGAGACACAGATATAAAGAACAGACTTTTGGAATCTGTAGGAGAAGCTGAGGGTGGGATGATTTGAGACAATAGCTTTGAAACATGTATATTACTGTATATGAAATAGATGACCAGTCTATGTTCAATGCATGAAACAGGGCTCAAAGCCAGTCACACTGGGACAATCCAGAGGGATGGGATGGGCAAGGTGGTGGGAGGGACGTTCAGGATGGGGAACATATGTACACCCATGGCTGATTCATGTCAATGTGTGTCAAAAACCACCACAATATTGTAAGTAATTAGGTTTCAATTAAAATAAATTAATAAAAAATGAAAAAAATAAATAAAATTCAAAAAAGATACCATAATAAAAATAAAGAGGTTTCCCTGGTGGTTCAGTGGCAAAGAATCTACCTGCCAATACAGAAGACACAAGTTCAATCACTGGATTGGGAAGATCCCTTAGAGAAGGAAATGGCAACCCACTGCAGTATTCTTGCCTGGAAAATCCCATGGACAGAGAAGCATGGTGGGCTACAGTCCACGGGGTCGCAAAGAGTCAGACATGACTTACTGACTAAACAACAATAAAAATAAATACATAAATAAACAGCAAATTTGGAAAACTCAGCAGTGGCCACAGGACTGGAAAAGGTCAGTTTTCATTCCAATCCCAAAGAAAGGCAATGCCAAAGAATGCTCAGACTACTGCACAATTACACTCATCTCACATACTAGCAAAGTAATGCTCAAAATTCTCCAAGCCAGGCTTCAGCAATACATGAAACATGAACTTCCAGATGTTCAAACTGGTTTTAGAAAAGGCAGAGGAGCCAGAGGTCAAATTGCCAACATCCATTGGATCATGGAAAAGGCAAGGGAGTTCCAGAAAAACATCTATTTCTGCTTTATTGACTATGCCAAAGCTTTTGACTGTGTGAATCACAATTGTGGAAAAATTCTGAAAAAGATGGGAATACCAGACCACCTAACCTACCTCTTGAGAAACCTATATGCAGGTTGGGAAGCAACAGTTAGAACTGGACATGGAACAGACTGGTTCCAAACAGGAAAAGGAGTACATCAAGGCTGTATATTGTCACCCTGTTTATTTAACTTATATGCAGATAATCCCAGGGATGGCAGAGCCTGGTGGGCTGCCGTCTATAGGGTCACACAGAGTCGGACATGACTGAAGTGACTTAGCAGCAGCAGCAGCAGAGTACATCATGAGAAACACTGAGCTGGAAGAAGCACAAGCTGGAATCAAGATTGCTGGGAGAAATATCAGTCACCTCAGATATGCAGATGACACCACCCTTATGGAAGAAAGTGAAGAGGAACTAAAAAGCCTCTTGATGAAGGTCATAGAGGAGAGTGAAAAATTTGCCTTAAAGCTCAACATTCAGAAAACGAAGATCATGGCATCTAGTCCCATCACTTCATGGCAAATAGATGGGGAAACAGTATAAAAAGTGTCAGACTTTATTTTGGGGTTCCAAAATCACTGCAGATGGTGACTGCAGCCATGAAATTCAAAGACTCTTACTCCTTGGAAGGAAAGTTATGACCAACCGAGATAGCATATTCAAAAGCAGAGACATTACTTTGTCAACAAAGGTCCATCTAGTCAAGGCTATGGTTTTTCCAGTGGTCATGTATGGATGTGAGAGTTGGACTGTGAAGAGAGCTAGCACCAAAGAATTGATGCTTTTGAACTGTGGTGTTGGAGAAGACTCTTGAGAGTCCCTTGGACTGCAAGGAGATGCAACCAATCCATCCTAAAGGAGATCAGTCCTGGGTGTTCATTAGAAGGACTGATGTTAAAGCTGAAACTCCAATACTTTGGCCACCTCATGTGAAGAGTTGACTTATCAGAAAACACTCTGATGCTGGGAGGGATTAGGGGCAGGAGGAGAAGGGGACGACAGAGGATGAGATGGCTGGATGGCATCACCAACTATATGGACATGAGTTTGAGTGAACTCTGGGCGTTGGTGATGGACAGGGAGGCCTGGTGTGCTGCAGTTCATGGGGTGGCAAAGAGTCGGACATGACTCAGCGACTGAACTGAACTGAACTGAAACACTAATAACACAGAGTAAAACAAGGGCCACATAACAAAGATGAAAGGCTAAAGATGGTTCAGTAAATAGGAAAATCTTGAAGAAGTGAAATTTAATATGATTGAGCCGAGAATTTAGCTGAGCTTCAAGGCAGCCAGATTTAAAAAGACACTGTGTTACACACTTTGCATTGGTTATAAAGGAAATGTAAGTTTTATATAACCTATAGCATGGCATGAAATTATTCCTTTAGATGGTGGATTGTCATAGAGTTCCTCTAGGACTTATAAGTTGATTTAAACATGCATCAAGTTGTTCCTTCTTGCCAGGCACTGTAATAGGCTGGGGGTGTATAGAAACAGGACAAACATGCCTACAAAGTCCTCCAGAATCTTTCTGGCTACCTGATGTGAAGAGATGACTCATTGGAAAAGACCCTGGTGCTGGGAAAGATTGAGTGCAAGAGGAGAAGGGGGCAGCAGAGGATGAGATGGCTAGGTAGCATCACTGACTCAATGAGTTTGGGCAAACTCTGGAAGATGGTACATGTCAGGAAAGCCTGGTGTGCTTCAGTCCATGGGGCTGCAAAGAGTCAGACACAACTTAGCAACTAGAAAACAACAACCTACTAATAATGATAGTAGTAAGATAGTACAACAGTTAGAGCTTTTCCGAGATAGAGAGAAGTATACAAAGGTGGAGTTTAGTTAGGTGGGTGAGGGAAGAGGAGTGGGGGCATAGGGAAGGGGGTGTGTCTCAGCAAGAGCGTCCCAGATGAGGTGATTTCTGAGGAAAGACTTTCACAGCAGAGGAAGCAGCACTGAGAAGCCATAGAGACGGAACTGCAAGGTACTTTGTGGGGCGAGCTGCAGCCTTCGCTGCCAAAGGCCCCGGGCAATGCGGGAAAGGGAGGCCTGGACCAACTGCACTATGCTCATAAGCTGGAGTTTCCTTTCGTGATGAGGAGCCATGGAGGAATTTTTTTAAGCCAGAAAGACAAAAGGCCAGATTTTTTAGACTGTTTTGGTGGCACAGTAGACGATAGAGGCAGGAAAATGGGATAGAAGTATCTCCTCACTCACGTGGAGCAGCGATGGAAGGAATGGAGCACAGAGGGCAGATATGGGAAACTTGGCTGGGCAGGCTGCGTGGTTAGGCTCACCCTCGGCTCCACTCAAGCCCTGTGTTAGCCTCAGTGTGGCTTGTGCCACATAACTTACATGGGGTCATTCTCTTGTAGGGCCTTGGCCGGTCCCATCAGGACCTCCAGGATGAAGGAGAGTTAGAAAGTGGATATGCACCCAGGTGGCTCTAGTGGTGAAGAACCTGCCTGTCAGTGCAGGAGACTTAGGAGGCAGGTTCCATCCCTGGGTCGGGAAGATCCCCTGGAGAACGGAATGGCTACCTGCTCCAGTATTCTTGCCTGCAGAATCCCATGGACAGAGGAGCCTGGCAGGCTGCAGTCCATAGTGTTGCAGAGTCAGACACCACTGAAGCGACTTAGCATGCATGCACGCCCCTTTCTAGATTCTTCAACTTACGGCATTTGGAGCTTTTATTTAAGATTCAAAAGGAAATCCAGCTCCCAGATCCTGGGGTGGCAGAGGCACTAATTTTTAAATTATTATTATTACATTGGTATTTCAAAAATTGAGCCCAGTGTTTTCTAATTTCCTTACTGATTTTATTTAAAGAATAGTAACAGTTTGCACTTTTTTGGAGAAAGATTAAATGAAGGAAATCACAAACTGCTCAGAGTTCCTGATGCTTTGAAAGTAGCAGTTCCTCAAGCTAAAGTAGTAAACTCAACAGCTTGCTAAAATACTGCCATATGAAAGAAAAAAAAAATTTAAGACCAAGGAATTAGTGTGCTGCCAGCAATAAAAGACTATTTGTTAGCACTTGGCTGGCACCAAGTTTTATGTTATTGCTAACAAGAAGCTGATAACATGATTTCTGAAAGATTTTCAATGCTTGGCAAGTACATTCACTCCTTACTACTTCATACTTCAGTGCTAAATATTTCCAGAAAAACTAGGCTTCTTAAACACTTATCTTAGATATTTTAGAGCCATGAGCACTACCCTGAACTTTCGCTGTTTAATACCTACACATTCCAAAGGCAAGCCACCTTTGGTCCATGAGATAAATGCAAACAATAGAAGGAAATGTTTCTATTCTCTGTCTAAATCCTACAGCTTAATATCCGCAACAATTGATAAAGTTGAAAAGAGGTTTGGGATCCAAATTGTCATTGCTTACACTTCAGTGATTGGTCTAGCAATGCTGTGGACTAATGAGGCACTTTGGCCAAATAGAACCTCTTCCTGCCTGAAGAACGAGACCTAATAATCTAATTAGCATATACATTTTTGCCTCATCCTTTCAATCAGCCTGTGGGATGAGCAGCTGCCCTGCAGCCTTCTCTGTTCCTTTGCAAAGCAGTCTCCTCTTGAGCAGGGAGTTGCTCATTAGCCAAGCCTGTCAATCATATTGAACCTGAGAGGGATCAATGAGGCAAATTCAGATAAGGAAGACCCTACAAATGTCAAAATTGATTGTACCTACTGCTAAATGCAGGGATTCAATGACGTATAATATGGGGAATAAAATGAATAAGATGGCAAAACGGGTGAAGGTGGTCCAAGAGTACAAATTTCCAGTTATAAGATAAGTAAGCTCTGAGGATATAATGTGCAGCATGGTGGTTATAGTTAGTCATACAGTATTGTGCATTTGAAAGGTGCTGAATGAGTAGATCTTAAAAGATCTCATCACAAGGAAAAAAACTGGTAACTATATGAGGTGATGGGTACTAAATTCATTTGGTGAATAATCGTCTCATAATATACATTAGGCAATCAAATCATTTACATTTTATACCAAAAACTAATGTAATGCTATGTCAACTGTATGTCAATAAAAAATAAAGATAAGAAATTGGATGTGGCAATGGGAGGTGAAGGGAAATGCTTTACAGATCAGAGAACATCAGTGGGAGAGACTATTCAATTGTAAGCTTTTTAAAGGCACAGTATTAATATTTCACTCATCTTTGTCTCTTGTATAGGGCCTATTTCAGTGCTCTTCAAATTAAGAAAGAAACAAAAAAGATGAGTAACATGGTTCCTGTCTTCAAGGAACTCACTATTTGAGAGGAAGAAAACAAGTAAACAATTGCAATACAAATTACAAATGCTACACACAGGTTCCTCATCTAGAACTGTATACACACGCTTTACACTCTCAAACCAATTAGCACATCCCTCCTTTTGCTTACACAAGCATCTCTAGAACTTGTGAAGTAATATGACCTTTGAAAAATATTTATGTAGTTCTCTACCATCTTTCACATGAAGAAAATGCTGATCATTTTAGTACCCACCTCTTATGTGCCAACAAGAGCCGGCAGAGTCCTCTCACATGTTTCTGGATTTATGTTTAGGGTTGACTAATTAACTGAGCAGGAGAAAGAAAGATTAGTCACTATATAGTTTTACAACTCGTCAGCAACTCCAGGACTCCATTAGTAAAAGCTGGAACATTCCACAGGCACGATCTTCACAAGGATACTGAACAGATTTCATTCTGTGACTTGTTTCAGAATGAAATCCTACCTGCTCTTCTTTGCTGATAAATGTGATCCAACACAATTTGAAAACTTTAACCCATCAGATGAGGAGGTAAGCTGTTGTTTAAGATAAACTGCCATGCCCTAGCTCAAAGCACATTTCTGCAGTGCTCACAACCCTCCATTGTGTTGGTCAGAAACCAAGGAGTTTGTTTGCCCTCACCAGTAGCCATCTATCCATCATGAGTGAACATCCTTTCCACTGTCCCAAGCAAGAAGTATATATGCACTGCATGGGGAAGCTGCAAATTCTCTAAAGCAAGTTGCGGTGGAGGAGGCAGAAATGTGAGTTTAGTCTGCAGGAACTGATGAAGTCTTCTCTGAACATCTGGTTTTTATTGAGACAGCAATTACTTCCCCGGGAAGCCAGAGAAGACACCTCAACTCACTAAAGCTTGAATGTTAAAGCTCAGTCACACAGTCATACACATTTCAGAATGGAAGTTTCTTACATCTCCATGTTAGTTATTCTTTGATTGACAGTCCAGAAGACATCAAGGAATCCTGTCAACAAAACTGATCCCTTAATACTGTTAAGTTAAAGACAGTCTTTTATGTATGAAAAGGGGCTTGCAGACTTTGGTTATGCTTTGATTCAGCTGCTACGATTCCTAGGGATAAAGGATATTGTGGTCAGTTTCGTCCCATGCCATTCATGGTCCCGAGGAAAAAACATGGCATTTTCACATTTGAAAACTGGCATATGTTTTCCTAGTAATTACATCTTATATGTTTACTATTCAAAAATGCAGGTGTGAGTTTTTGAACAGTGGCCAATGACAATGTGCCTGCCTGGCAGCAGTTCCTAAGTGAGTCATGTTTCACTGTCTGTCGGTTTTTATAACTGTTTTCACTACTAATTTAGTTCTGTGATGCAGTGTGCAATTAGTTCTATTATGGAAGCAGCTGTCTTCAGTTTTACAATGATGCTTTCCCCTTTGGCTTGCACAGAGCGTGTTGTGGTTCTGCTGATGTGATGATGGGAGTTGTAAAGAGGTACCTCGATGAGCCACAGTAGGCCCGGATGTCCCACACACATAGGATTCTTGCTTATTGACTCATTGCTATTCTAATGCTGTTTCTCACAGTTCAGTTAAAAGGGGCATTGCAAAGGAAGTTGTTCCTTGAAAGACATGTTCTGTGAAGACTGGTGGCCATCTCACTTGTATGCCCTCCAATCCTGTTGTTTATAAGTGATGTATTAGGTCAAAGTTGGGGTGGGGAGATACAGTGGGCAGAACAAGAGGGTTGTATCTGGTTCCCTTTCTAACTTTGAGCTGTGGTTTGAAGAACCAAGGATAAGCCTAAATGGAGCAAATGCCGTTATGTGAACAATTGAAGAACAGAAGAAGGGGCTTAGTGTTTATAGCTAGAGGGGATGGGTTAATATTCTACGGCTTTCACTGCTCTCTGGAAAAGCATCCTATCATCTCAAGAGTTTCTGTGTTTTTAATTTGCAGTCCCAGGTCCTTTCTGTCCCCCAGAATTCTCTAGGAAATCCAGAGCAATGCTCATTCTGAGCTTATCTGCTCTAAGTAGGGTCCATAGTTTGAGCATTCCCTTCTAGGTCTAACTCCAAGCATAATTTTCTAGTATATCTTTAGAACCTTAGGTATCCTTTGCAAACTGGTAGCACTAACTTCACAAGAAGCCTGTTAGAAACACAGGCCCTCCAGCCTCACTTCTGACCGACCTAGCCAGAATCTGCACTTTAACAATATCCTCAGGCAATTTGTATGCACATTAAGGTTTGAGACGCTCTGCTTTAGAACTTTATTATTTGGCTGCTACTTGTTTGTGGTTGCTAATGAGCAGGACTGAATTTTATTGAATTCAGAACACTTATGATCACCTGAAGTATCTGCTTCCTTTATTTGTCTCTATTTTTTATTGACCACACCTCCCTCTCTAAAACATAAGCTCTTTGAGCACAAGTACTGTCTCTGTACTTCCCCCACATATTAACATTCAACAAATATTTATTGAGTGAAACAAATGAACAAATGACCCACTGTAGACAAAATGTGTGTGTGGTAACAGAGGCCTGGCAGATCAAATTCCATAACCCCCTGGTGTTGCCTCAGGACCTCAGCACATCATGCTTAGGGCAGGCAGATGAGAGGGAAATTGAGACAGGCAGTTCAGAGACCATACTGCTATGATAGCCTCAGAGAAAATCTTGGTTGTCTAAGATAGGATTGGTGGCTCCAACTCTCTTCCTTTGATTTTTTGAGAATGGGAGTTATCAGTCCTGCTGCAAGATGTCATGCATTCCAGCAAACCAAAACAGTCCTTTAAAATCTTATCCACCGTGGTGGTGGTTTGGTGTTGCCTCAGGACCTCAGCACATCATGCTTAGGGCAGGCAGATGAGAGGGAAATTGAGACAGGCAGTTCAGAGACCATACTGCTATGATAGCCTCAGAGAAAATCTTGGTTGTCTAAGATAGGATTGGTGGCTCCAACTCTCTTCCTTTGATTTTTTGAGAATGGGAGTTATCAGTCCTGCTGCAAGATGTCATGCATTCCAGCAAACCAAAACAGTCCTTTAAAATCTTACTCCACCGTGGTGGTGGTGATTTAGTCACTAAGTTGTGTCCGACTCTTGTGACCCTATAGACTGTAGCCTGCCAGGTTCCTCTCTCCATGGGATTCTCCAGGCAAGAGTACTAGAGTGGGTTGCCATTTCCTTCTCCAGGGTATCTTCCCAACTCATGGACGGAACCCAGGTCTCCTACACTGCAGGCAGATTCTTTACCAACTGAGCTTTGAGGGAACACAGGGACTGCTGGAAATGCAGCCAATGAGGTACAAGAGCCTGAGGCTTGGTGGGCTGACCAACTCATTGGTCGGAGACTGTTTTGGTTTTAGAACTGGAAGTTCCATGTCTCAGAAAACCCCTTAAGTCCTGGGGAAACTGGAACCACTGGTCACCCCACCTGACTGCTTCTGAAGTGCCATATCTACTGACAATCTTGCTAAAGGTGAAGGACTTGGAGTCTCTGATAGACATTTATGTTTTTAGGGTACTTTTGCAATCTTTTGTTGCAAGAATGTCCAACAGCAAAAACCTACCTAGAGGCAGATCTCTTAAGTCTACCCACGGGATAGGGCTTAACTCTACTAATTTCACACAGGAATCCTTTATTTTTGTCTTTTTTATAAATATGGGGAGGAACAGACTCTACCTGCACCCCAACACACACACAAAAGGATGGCTCACTTAAAAGCACTACCTTAGAAATCTTAGCTTTTTTTCCCATCAGGTACTGCCCCAAAGATGCTACTATTTAAATTACCTTAGAAGTATATGGCCCCAGGACCAGAGCAAAACCTTTCCAGAAATGCTTTCATATGGGAAAGGCACAGAGGTTGTTTTCCTAAATTAAAGTCACTTCCAGACATAATTTTTATGACTGCCATTTCTAAACAAGCTCATTTAGTTCTTTCTACCTAACAACAACAACAACAAACAAAAACAAAATACAGATGGTATTGGATGGGATTGGACTGTGGTGTCATAAATCCAGGACCAGATGATTTCATTGTAAAGTGCTATAATTCAATTGGAATGCTTTTATATATGTACAGCATTTTCAGCTAAGTAACTAAATAACATTACCTAATGATTTAATCTACAAATGGTCTGAGTGTCCCCTCTTGTCATGATGACGTTGCCATGGTGGGCAGTGGTCACCCCTCAGAAAACACAGGAGTGTTCAAAGCTGGACTTTCTTGAATTAAAAAATGGGTTTTTCTCAACATCCTGTGTTTAAATATCTTAATTTACTCCTTAAAATATGTCTCACAATATAGTATATAAAGTTTAAGAAATGGATAGGGAAAATCATTTACAGCAACTGTCCTATTACAAGTGTTGTGAGAAAGTGGTTATTTTATATATTCCCAACATTGGTCTTTAAAATACTATTGCATCACAGACTTTATATAGAAAACACTGAACATAATACTGGTTCTATAATTGAAAAAGACTAAATAAAGCTATTCCCCAAACTCTTATTAAATTGTTTAACATACCTGAGTGACTTTAGAAGAGCTAAGTGCTACATTACAGAGCACTTGATCACGACAAATGCAATTACCAACTAAAGTGCATTAGTATTTTCTGAACTGCATTTATTACTTTGATTGCAAAATAGCTTATGTTTCCCTTCAAAAGGCATAATCTTATTCTTCCTCACTCACTCATCCTTTGGACACTTGTATACTGTTTGCTTGTGATCACAGCAATATTCTTAACTATGATGTTGCAGCATACTGGTATGTCAGGATCAATTAGGAAGTGTGTTGAAAGAAGTTGGTACTAATTAGAGGAAATGGGGCCCAAGCTTACAAATTATTTACTTTACAACATAGATTAGAGTAGCTCCAGATTATTCAAGTCATTTTATCATGTGGTGCTTTCTTAAGAGAGAGAATAGGAATGGGTTTTGAGCTAGCTTGCCATAGCTTGCTCTCTACATTTCTGAACGGCAGTTTGGGGAGTGTGACACTTGGGAAGGTAGCTGAAAGAAACTAGATAGGAAAAATTGTTAAGAATGACTGGCCTACACTGTCAAAAAGAAAGAATTAGGAAACAGAAAAGTTAGGATGTTGTATGAAAAATCCAATTTGCTCCTACACTGAAGTTCAATGTAAAAAAACAAAAATTTTCACCAATCTTCATTCAGAAATAGTTACAAATCTATCAGACACTATGTGTGCCAGTTCAGGTCCTACAAGGAGAATTCATCTTAGGAGAGGCATAGTTCAGTTCAGTTCAGTTCAGTCGCTCAGTCGTGTCCGACTCTTTGCGATGCGACCCCGTGGACCACAGCATGCCAGGCCTTCCTGTCCATCACCAACTTCCAGAGTATACTCAAACTCATGTCCATTGAGTCGGTGATGCCATCCAACCCTCTCATCCTTTGTCATCCCCTTCTCCTCCTGCCTTCAATCTTTCCCAACATCAGAGTCTTTCCCAATGAGTCAGTTCTTTGTATCAAGTAGCCAGAATATTGGAGCTTCAGCTTTCCTTCCAGTGAGTATTCAGGACCGATCTCCTTTAGGATGGACTGGTTGGATCTCCTTGCAGTCCAAGGGACTCTCAAGAGTCTTCTCCAATACCACAGTTCAAAAGCATCAGTTCTTCTGTGCTCAGCTTTCTTTATAGTCCAACTCTCACATCCATACACGGCTACTAGAAAAACAATAGCTTTGACTAGACAGACCTTTGTTGGCAAAGTAATGTCTCTGCTTTTTAATATGCTGGCTAGGTTTGTCATAACTTTTCTTCCAGTGAGCAAGTGTCTTTTACTCCCTGCTGATGTGTGCTTCCTTGAATTTCTTCACTTTGACATTCACAGCACTGTTATTGTTGTCGTTTTTAGTTTAAATAGATTGAAAAAAAAATTTTTTTAAAGGACCATTCACTAAGATGGTCTTTAGAAAAGACCTTGATGCTGGGAAAGATTGAAGGCAGGAGGAAAAGGGGATGACAGAGGATGAGATGATTGGATGGCATTAAGATTCAATGGACATGAGTTTGAGCAAGCTCCAGGAGATGGTGAAGGACAGGAAACCCTGATGTGCTGCAGTCCATGGGGTCACAAAGAGTCAGAAATGACTGAGAAACTGAACACTACCACCACCAAGGTAGAATAGACATACAAGAGATTTGTTGGGGGAAATGTTTCTGAAGGATAAATGGCAAGGGAGTAGGAATAGCTAGGGAGAGCCTTCAGAACAGTGCTGCTATGACACACGTCAAAGGAAAGAAGTGAGCACTGCATGAGGTGTAAGGGCCACTGGCCACACTGCAGCTCTGAGAAAGCTTCAGCCGAGTCAGTCGGGAGCCTCTGAGTGTAGTGGGTTTAATGCTGCCTAATCCCTGCCCCAGATGGGTATGTCTTCCTGGAAGCTGTATATGTGACCTTATTTAGAAGCGGAGTCTTTACAAATATAATCAAGAATATCAGGGACTTCGTTGGTGGGCCAGTGGTTAAGATTTTACCTGCCGATGCAAGGGACACGGGTTCATCTCTGGCCTAGGAAGATTCCACATGCCACGGGGCAACTAACCCCATGTGCCACAACTGCTGAAGCCTGCATGCTCTAGAGACCAGGCTTCGCAACAAGAGGAGCCACAGTAATGAGAAGCCTGAGCACCGCAATATAGAGTAGCCCTTGCTTGCCACAACCAGGGAGAAGCCTACGCACAGCAGCACTCAGCACAACCAAAAATGAATAAGTAAAAAAATTTTTAAGGACTCTAGATGAGATAATTCTGGACTATCCATGTAGTCCCTAGATCACACAACGAGGGTCCTAACAATAACAGAAAACATGGATATGCAGAGGAGAAGGTCATGTGAAAATAGATACAGATACTGGAATTATATAATCTACAAGCCAAGGAACACACAGACTGCCAGCAGCTACCAGAAGCTAGGAAAGATGAATGAAGTGGATTCTTCCACAGCCTCTGGAAGGAACCAATCCTGCCAGTACTCTTATTTCAGACCCGGGGCCATCAAACTGTAAGATAATATATTTCTGTTGTTTTAAGCCATTCAGTTTGCAGCCACTTGTTATGGAAGCCACAGGAAACTAGTATACTAAGTCAAAGTCGCTCCTTGGAGAAGCCTGCATCTCACAGCACCGGGACAGCACTGAGCTATGTCATGTCATTAGCTAGAAGAGGCCCAGGAGAAGCCTGGCCTCCCCGTGAACACAGTCAATCCAAAGGAGTGGCGACTGGGGCTACATTTAACTATGAAGATCTGGGTGATGCAGTTCCATGACTGCGAGGTCATGAAACAGCAAAGAAGCAAAGATTAGAGACTATTGTCCTTCCTTTCAGAAATTAAACTGGTTAAGCAGTGGATGTTGCACACATGGAGATACAAGTATGTATGTGACAAAGCAGGATCGCTTTATGCATACATTGGAGGGAATCCAAAACCCTGGGTGGGCCAGTCGAAATGAGCTGAATCTGGGAAGGCTCCCTAAATGAAGAAAGTGCTGCACTGAGATCAATGAATGGGAAGCAGGACAAATGAATGAGTGCAGGCATAAGGCAGAGGGCCAGCAGTAAGGATACAACTGGAAGGAAAGAGTCTGGCCTAGTTGTTTCTTACAAAACTACCTACAAAAAGAAGAGGTCGAAGAGGAAGAGATTTCACAAGGCAGAGAGTAGATCTGAAGGAAAAGGTGAGCAGAAACATAAAGAAGCAATAAGGCCTTCTTGAATCCCATATGTATTTATTTTACTTAAAAAAAGAAAAAATTCCTAGGTAACTTCAGACCTGGGAGAAGAGGGCAGCAGAGGATGAGATGGTTAGATAGCATTACTGACTCAATGAACATGAATTTGAGCAAACCTCGGGAGATAGTGGAGGACAGGGAAGCCTGGCGTGCTGCAGTCCATGGGGTTGCAAAGAGTCAGAGATGACTTAGCAATTGAGCGACAGAAACAGCAACAGCAACTTCCAGCCTACATGGCAAGAATCTTGGAAGGTCTAGTTTGCTGGAATGACAAAGATTTAATCAGGATCAAAAAAGTTATTACATTTATTAAAAAATAAACAAGGAGGATAATATTTAGAGCTGGTAACCCTCGCAACCCTATTTATTGAATAATATGGGGTAAGGTGCTTATATTCTGAAGTAGATTTTCATATGTTAGAGAGAGATAATAAAAAATTTATGTCACAGTTATTGAGAGGATTAAATGAATCAGAGAATATTAACGCAGTGCTAAGTTACTATGCTTGATAGTGACCCATACTATCATCTAAATTTGAGTTAAATACACATAGGTATCCATAATACCACCACTCAAAAACAATTACTATTAACTTTTAGTATGTAAATCCTCCCATGTTTTTTCAATCTGTATGTGGAGATACATATTGACATATTTTTCCTACTTGTATGGATTGCCACTTACCCATAACCCACACACAAATGAATTATTCAGAATATGTTTTTCCTTGTACATAACGTATTGTGGTATAGAAGGGAATGGCAACCCACTCCAGTATTCTTGCCTGGAAAAATCCCATGGACAGAGGAACCTGGTGGGCTATAGTCCATGGGGTCGCAAAGTGTCGGACGTGATTGAGGGACTAACACAACAATGTATTGTGGACATTCTTTTGTGTCAGCAAATAAGGATCTAAAGCATTTTTGATCGCCAAATATGGTAGAGATAGCTAGAGCTCAGCCATGTCTTGCTTTTGTCTTCTGCAGGATACCCAGAAAAATACGCACCCCACTTGCCTTTAAGTTAGGCAGAACCATAGTACCAGTTCCGGTCAATGAGCTCTAGGCGGAAATGAGGTGTGTCACATACAGGTTGAAGTGCTAAAGAACCTTTGCACTGCCCTCCAGTCCTTCCAAAGTGGCATTTCAAAGAAATCATGGAGCTATAGAATGGAGATAGACTTTTTTAAAAAGCTGTCTTTTCTCTCAGTGGATTTTAGTGTGAGCAAGGAAAAAAATTAGGTGTAAAGCCTCCATGATCTTGGAATTTGCTTGGTATAGCAATGTTGTCTAGCTTGTCCTAACATGCAGGGTAATATGCCATTGTGTGTGTGTGTGTCTGTGTGTGCTTGCTCAATCTCTCAGCTGTATCCAACTCTTTGCGACCCCATGGACTGTAACCTGCCAGGCTCCTCTGTCTGTGAAATTTTCCAGACAATAATACTGGAGTTGTTTGCCATTTCCTATTCCAGGAGATCTTCCCAAGCCAGGGATCAAACCTTATGCCTCCTGCGTTGGCAGGCAGATTCTTTACCACCAGCACCACTATTACCCATTACTATATGTGAACACATGTGTTGTTTCAAATTCCTCATTATTAAAAGAAATTCTACATGACTATTTATATATAAATATATATTTTTTGTAAATTAATCTGATTATATCCTTAGAATAAACTCCTAGAAATAGAATTTCTGGGTCAAAGGTAGGTACACTTTAACTTTTGATAGAAACTGACTGACTGCTCCCTCACAGGGGTTGTACTCAAATTACAAAGCCTTATACATGTTTGGCAAATCTCTATATGTTATCAACTAAATTTAAAAAATCAATGTCTTTGATTACTAATGAGGTTTAATTTTTTTGTATTTTTAATTTCTATTCCTAAGCCAATATATGCTATTTTATTTATTATGGACTTAGAATTTACTAAGCTTAATGCACATCTTCCTCCCAATTACCCTTTTCTTAAAAATTAGAACTTTCTAGAATCTATTCCTAAGCCAATATATGCTATTTTATTTATTATGGACTTAGAATTTACTAAGCTTAATGCACATCTTCCTCCCAATTACCCTTTTCTTAAAAATTAGAACTTTCTAGAATCTATTCCTAAGCCAATATATGCTATTTTATTTATTATGGACTTAGAATTTACTAAGCTTAATGCACATCTTCCTCCCAATTACCCTTTTCTTAAAAATTAGAACTTTCTAGAATCTATTCCTAAGCCAATATATGCTATTTTATTTATTATGGACTTAGAATTTACTAAGCTTAATGCACATCTTCCTCCCAATTACCCTTTTCTTAAAAATTAGAACTTTCTAGAATCTATTCCTAAGCCAATATATGCTATTTTATTTATTATGGACTTAGAATTTACTAAGCTTAATGCACATCTTCCTCCCAATTACCCTTTTCTTAAAAATTAGAACTTTCTAGAATCTATTCCTAAGCCAATATATGCTATTTTATTTATTATGGACTTAGAATTTACTAAGCTTAATGCACATCTTCCTCCCAATTACCCTTTTCTTAAAAATTAGAACTTTCTAGAATCTATTCCTAAGCCAATATATGCTATTTTATTTATTATGGACTTAGAATTTACTAAGCTTAATGTAAATCTTCCTCCCAATTACTCTTTTCTTAAAAATTTGGACTTTCTAGATATAGTTCTACTTTAATTCTTCAAGACAAATTAGAATAAATATGTAAAGGTCCATGCAACAATCTATTTACTATGTAAATAAAATCTGCAGAACAGCTCAGGTTGAAGCAATGGAGATGGCAAAAGTGGGCTGAAGTCCTATCTATTTGTCCACCAACTGGGTCCCTGCTGCAACTTCTGAGGAGCAATCTGAGAAATCACCACTCTGGGATATTCTAATGCACTAAAGTACATCCTGTCCTATCAGAAAATGCCATGGGGCAACCAAAAACAAGGGAGACTCATGGTCTTGTTTTCAATACTGATGACCTTGTGTTAGCTGCTCAGTCATGTCCGACTCTTTGCAACTCCATGGATCCTCTGTCCATGGAATTCTCTGGGTAAGAATATTGGAGTAGGTTGCCATTTCCTTCTCCAGGGGAATCTTCCTACCCAGTAATCAAACACAGGTTTCCTGCATTGCAGGTGGATTCTTTACTGTCTGAGCCACCAAGGAAGCCTCTTGATCCCTTCACAAAACAGCAGAGGCTCCCGTACCTTGGGATGCCAGTAGCCTTCTGCTGCTTCTTCCTGAAGATTCTTTGGCTGTAGGTGCTCATCCATCATGAGTTGATCTCCTCCACCCTTTTATCTGCTCCTCAGCTGCCCAAAATAATATCTTTATAACCCTAATATTTGAACATCTGTTACACGTTTAAGATGTTCACTTAACGGTTGCTTTGGAACCATTTAAGTAACTATTTCCATACTCAGCTGAAGGGAATATAAAATGTGAAACATTAAAGATGTGCTATAGCTGGAAAGGTGACAAGTATGTGGAGACTCACTTCTCCTGAGTAAAAGGAGAAAGCTCTGCAATGGTCTGATTTTCTCAAGTTACTATGTCCTTGACACCTAAGGTGGAAAAGTAAGGACTCATATGGTACATTTGTATTATCATCATTCACTAAAAAAGATAGAACATTTACCACTGGTTTCTTTTTACATCTATAGCATGAAATAAGGAAGGCCCAGTTAGTCCCTACTTAGTGAACACATTCTAGACCTAGTAATGATCAAATGGAAACCCAAGTCATTAATTATGAGTCCTTTCCCAGACAGTGCTAGCAGCAAAGAACATGCTTGCCAGTGCTGGAGACTTAAGAGATACGGGTTCGATCTCTAGGTTGGACAGATACCCTGGAGGAGGTCATGACAACCCACTCCAGTATTCTTGCCTGGAGAATCCCATGGATAGAGGAGTCTAGTGGGCCGTAGTCCATAGGGTCACAGAGTTGGCATGACTAAAGCAATGAGCACACAGGCACATGGACCACATGTAATTCCTTTAGTCAAATTAAAGTTTAGAGAAACTTAAACAGAAAGTCATTTTCCCATGTTGTAATGATTTTAAAATACACACAGTACAAATTAAAGATCACACTAAGGGCTTCCCTGGTGGCTCAGTGGTAAAGAATCTACCTGCCAATATAGTAGACATGGGTTTGGTCCCTGATCCAGGAAGATTCCACCATCCAGGGAGATCCCACATGCCACAACTGTGCTCTAGAGCTGGGGAACTGCAACTACTGAGACCATGCACCACAACTACTGATGCCCAGGTGCCCGAGAGACTGTGCTCCACAAGAGAAGCCAGCACAGTGCAAAGCCTGCACACCGCAGCTAGAGAGTAGCCCCTGCTCATCAGAACGGTAGAAAGCCAGCACAGTAACCAGACCCAGCACAACCAAAAAGAAAGAAATAAGTAAAATTATTATTTTAAAAGACCACATTAACTTGTTAAAGCAACGTGATGGAGCATGTCTTACTGGAAGGTTGACTTACTGTCATTGGAATGTTTTAGAAGGTAGAAGACCCCACATTCATTCATTTACACTTATTAAATGTCTAATATAAAGCCCTATTCTGTGTGCTAAGGATATAGTGCCTGGTATCTTAGCAGGGGGAAAGTTCATGCTGTAGTAGAGCTAGCAATTTAGTGGGAGAAATTTTTTAAATTGTTAAACAAGAAATACATAAGAAAAATATCATATACTGGATGATAACTGCTATAACTAAAATTAAAATAGAGTAGTATAATAGACATCACCTCCTTTGAACTGGATGATCATGGGAACTTCTCTGTGAACATGACTTTAAGGAAGACACCTACACGAGTATCAAAGAAAGAACCTTAAAGATAGATAGAAAAATAGGAACAAAGCCATAGGATCAGGAGAGTTTTGGTGAGTTTTGTAAGGTCCAGTGTGACTGAAATACGGTGAATAAGAGTGACCATAGTACACACTGAGTTTTAATAGGTACAGGCCAGACCACAGAGGGCTTTGCAAACTTGGTTAAAGGGTTTGAATTTTAGCCAACATATGAAGGGAAACCATTGAAAGAGTATAAGCAGACGAGTGAAACGTTCTAATTTTACACTTGTCATAGTCTGGCTGCTAAATAGAGAATTGATTAAGAGAGGCAAGACTGAAAAGATAGAGTAGTAAAGGGGGGAGATAACAACGCTGGGGAGAGGGAAAATTTGTTAGAAGGATGCTCCTGAGGAGACAAGACATGAAATGCAAAAGGATGTCATTAGAACATACTGTTCATTCAGGACAGGAAGAAAAACAGACTAGTCTAGATACACGTAAATGAATAGAGACAGTGGAATTGAAGGAGTCTAGAAGATTGCTTGGAAGAATTGCTCTGCTTGCTCCTATTTTCTCAGTGAACTAGGAAGCAAAGTCAGCCCTGAAAGTAAGGCTTGGTGAGGATATGCTGGAAGTATGAAAAAGGGAAGAGCATGTAAAAGGGTAATACAGCAGAATGGGATTATAAATGGCCATAGGGAACGCAATATGATTGCCAGACAGCACCAAAAAAAAATCTTCTCAATGTTAACGGTCATAAACTTAGAATAAGACTAGTCAGTATGGTTCTGTTTTTTTTTTTTTTTTCTTCAAATTCAGCTATACAGTGGTACATGAAGAATACAGAAAAGGTGGAATTTACCAAAACTGACATTTGTCAAAGCCAGAGAAGTACAAAGGAGTTGAGGATTTATGTAAGAGAAAGTTTTAATATTATACCATGGAATATCTGCTGTTGGTGTTGGCGAAGACTCTTGAGAGTCCCTTGGACTGCAAGGAGATCAAACCAGTCCATCCTAAAGGAAATCAGTCCTGAGTGTTCATTGGAGGGACTAATGTTGAAGCTGAAACTCCAATACTTTGGCCACCTGGTGCAAAGAGCTGACTCATTGGAAAAGACCCTGATGTTGGGAAAAACTGAGAACAGGAGGAGAAGGGGACGACAGAGGATGAGATGGTTGGATGGCATCACCAACTCGATGGAGATGAGTTTGGGTAAACTCTGGGTGTTGGTGATGGACAAGGAGGCCTAGCATGCTGTGGTCCATGGGGCCTCAAAGAGTCAGACATGGCTGAGCAACTGAACTGAACTGAACTGAAATATCTGCTGCAAAGGTAGGAGTAAGGAAACTGTGGAAGGGTGGGCATAGGAGACAGTGCAAAGGTTGCGTGATTGACAGCTTTTAGTTTCCAGAGGAAGAGAATACTAGCATTAGAATGCTAGAAGGAGTGAGCTACCGAGATAGGTTATGGACACAACAGAAATGCTGAAGTTGAGGTTATGGAGGAACTTCAGTTATTGGTAGTGGAAAGGACTAAGATATAACTACGGGAATGGCTGACTGAGGGAGAGGAGAATAGGAGAGGAAAGTAAGGAACTGAGGGTCTAGGTACTAGAAGGATCCGCTAATTGCTACTGGAATTGCCAAGAATTATGATAGGTGTAATGGGACAAGCATAAACACCGATAATAGAATGTAGCAGAGAAAAGAAAAACAATGAAAATAAAGAGATTGTTAAGGAGGTAAGGATGGCAACTGAGCATATACAGGGGTAGTTAGTATTCCTGATAGGGAAAAGCATAATTGAAACAGAAGAATTAAGTAAAAACATAATGGAATTGAACTTTCATTTCCAGAAATATGGCAGATTAGACCTCAAGATGGGTAGCTTAAAGGCTGGGGAATATTTTCCCAAAATACTTATAAATCAATTATTGAACTAATATGAAAATAAGGAATCTATATATTCCCACAAGAAATAAAAGCAGGAAACCTGGGAGATGAATGAATTTCAAAGTTGCCTCTTCCTTGAAGAATACTGACATGCCCTGGATACTTCATCCCTCTGCTCTGTCAGGTAAAAGGATGCAGGAGATGAAAGCGCAAAGCTAAGGCCAGTCCTAAGTGAGAGGTCCACTTGGGCTTCTTCACAAAAAAAAATGCTCTCTTAAGGCCATACTCTCAGTGTAAGGGTACCTGACAAACAAAATCCCACCACACATTAAGGGTAAGAAAATATGCCTTGAATCTGGCATTAGGCAGAGAGAAAAAAAATAATAACCTCTCTGGAGAATTCCTAACCATAAATCAGTCTTTACTTGGATTTTTATTATGAATTGATACAACATGGAAGTGTCTGGCCCAAATAAAAAACATACAAATTACACGTAATCTCAACAAACAAACTAACCCCCAAACCCACAAACAATGAGTAAAGCTAAGAAGTTAAGTTTTAGGTGGTTATGTCACAAACAAGTGCAAATCCTCGTTGGAGGAAGTCAATTTCAACTCTAGTTTAAGGAATTTCCATTCAAAGTTCAAAGGAAAATAAATTACTTATGGTAAAAGTTACAAGACATTCAAGAAATCACTGTTCTATGGGTTTGCTAGTAGGAAAAATAAAACAGAAGAAATAAACACAGAAAGACTTTAGATTTACTTATTACCAGACACAAAATATAAAATAACTACACTTAATATTTTCCAAAATATTTTAAGTATATTGAAAGTGTGACAGGGAACATACTACCTTCTAGAATAAT
>SJYC01112291.1:0-10262 GCA_006408675.1 Madoqua kirkii | reverse complement strand
CCGCCAGCCAGAGCTCTGAAAATCCTCCCTGCAGAGCAGGCCCCCTAGCTGTGTCACCCATACTGCTTTTCTGGTAAGAAGAGACGAGCCCCCATCCACAGACAACAGACTAGAATGCAGAGAAGCAGAGGGAAAATTGTGACGCAGCCACTGCAAAAGGCTTTATTTATTTTCCACAGTCATTTTTCACCCAAGGCCTGAGATGTATAATTAAAGTAATGTGGGACTTATTCCTGCCACTGCAGTGATGTTGGAGAGTCACCCCTGGGCATAAAGTAGGGTGCATTCAACAACTTTTTGGAGTCTCTCCTGGTTCAGATCTGATAGTTAGAAATCATTATCTTATAGGCACATTTGTACCATTTTCCCATAATGTCTTATCATCTTACATAAGTCTATATGGAGCTTATTTGCCATTTTTCTACCCACTCATATGGCCAACTTATTTCTTTTTACAGTTTATACTTATTGCCTCAGTATGTCACTACACAGAGAGCTCTGCAGAAAATGTTATTCTAGCAGATGTTTTTCCAAATCACTTATAACAACGTTAAGTAAGGTTGATCCAGCACTAATTCCTGGTATTTATACGTTTCCATACATAACAGTCTTCTTTCCCTCAGCCCCTTACTTGTTCCTTTCCTGTCTCCCTTACCAGCAAATATTTATTAAGTACCCATTATGTGCTAGAAATTGTTCAAATGCTCAGGATACCTCAGTGAGCCAAAGAGATAGAAATCTTGGCTCTCACAGAGCTTACTTATTGGTGTGGAATGATAGCCTATAACAAATAACAAATAAATGAGTGATGTGTCATGTTGCTACAATGATAGGCACTGTTTTTCCCTTCACTTAGTTTCACAATTTGAATTAATTTTTCAGTGATATTTTCCCCCAGACCCACAGTATCTCTCTCAGATTGAAAGAGAGTCACTTTTCTGTATTTTGGATTTCATTTCTGAAAGAGTTAGAATGAAGGAATCAGCAGAAAGGAAACAGAATCTTCACTCTTTCAGGAGAAGATGTTTAGGGTGAAAGAGTTCATTAGCAAACATTTGTACATTATCCATGAGACATATAAAAGAAGAATTTATAGCCTTGACCTTAAAGACTTTATAATTTAACTGAAAAGAGTAACAAGTAGGTAATAACAGAAGCCAGCAGCCCCCACCTCAGATGCCATTTCCAACTGCCCAAAAGGGAACCCACTGGACTTTGGCAGTGCTGGTCACAGGAGTCCTTTCATATTTCCAATTGCTCAGTTACTACATAGCAAATGCATTGACAGTGGGTTTCCCAGGCAATAATTTTTCACAGTGGGATTTAGGCCTTAGATTTTGTTTCTGAGTCCCTTAACTAAATCTGTCTAGTGTATCAGGCTATTTCATGGGCACTTGCCCTTTTTCTACATTTAGCAAACTGTGTGCAAGCCTGTGGGCTAAGTTGCTTCAGTTGTGTCCGGCTCTTTGCAACGCTATGGACTGTAGCCCACCAGGCTTCTGTGTCCATGGGATTCTCCAGGCAAGAAAACTGGAGTGGGTTGCCACGCCCTGCTCCAAGGGATCTTCCTGCCCCAGGGTCGAACCTGCTGTCTCCTGTGGCTCCTGCGTTGCAGGTGGATTCTTTACCGTTGAGGCACTGGGGAAGCCCTAGCAAACATATATTGAGCATTTATTAATCATCATGTCAAGTGTTTGGGATATTAATAAAGAAATTGCCTCTGCCCTTGAGGATATACCATTGTTAGGATCAGTTCAGTTCAGTCGCTCAGTTGTGTCCAACTCTTTGTGACCCCATGAATTGCAGCACACCAGGCCTCCCTGTCTATCACCAATGCTCAAAGTTCACTCAAACTCATGTCCATCAAGTAGGTGATGCCATCCAGCCATCTCATCGTCTGTCGTCCCCTTCTCCTCCTGCCCCCAATCCCTCCCAGCATCAGGGTCTTTTCCAACGAGTCAACTCTTCTCATGAGGTGGCCACTGGAGTTTCAGCTTTAGCATCAGTCCATCCAATGAACACCCAGGACTGATGTCCTTTAGGATGGACTGGTTGGATCTCCTTGCAGTCCAAGGGACTCTCAAGAGTCTTCTCCAACACCACAGTTCAAAAGTATCAATTCTTCGGTGCTCAGCCTTCTTCACAGTCCAACTCTCACATCCATACATGACCACTGGAAAAACCACAGCTTTGACTAGATGGATCTTTGCTGGCAAAGTAATATCTCTGCTTTTTAATATGCTATCTAGGTGGGTCATAACTTTCCTTCTAAGGAGTAAGCATCTTTTAATTTCATTGCTGCAATCACTATCTGCAGTGATTTTGGAGCTCCCAAAAATAAAGTCTGACACTGTTTCCCCATCTATTTGCCATGAAGTGATAGAACCAGATGCCATGATCTTAGTTTTCTGAATGTTGAGCTTTAAGCCAACCTTTTTCACTCTGCTCTTTCACTTTCATCAAGAGGCTTTTTAGTTCCTCTTCACTTTCTTCCACAAGGGTGGTGTCATCTGCATATCTGAGGTGATTGATATTTCTCCCAGCAATCTTGATTCCAGCTTGTGCTTTTCCCATCCCAGCATTTCTCATGGTGTACTCTGCATATAAGTTAAATAAGCAGGGTACAATATATAGATAGCCTTGACGTACTCCTTTTCCTATTTGGAACCAGTCTGTTGTTCCATGTCCAGTACTAACTGTTGCTTCCTGACCTGCATATAGGTTTCTCAAGAGGCAGGTCAGGTAATCTGGTATTCCCATCTCTTTCAGAATTTTCCACAGTTTATTGTGATCCACACAGTCAAAGGCTTTGGCATAGTCAATAAAGCAGAAATAGATGTTTTTCTGGAACTCTCTTGCTTTTTCCATGATCCAGCGGATGTTGGCAATTTGATCTCTGGTTCTTCTGTCTTTTCTAAAACCAGCTTGAATATCAGAAAGTTTACAGTTCACGTATGGCTAAAACCTGGCTTGGAGAATTTTGAGCATTACTTTACTAGCATGTGAGATGACTGCAATTGTGCGGTAGTTTGAGCATTCTTTGACGTTGCCTTTCTTTGAGATTGGAATAAAAACTGACCTTTTCCAGTCCTGTGGCGACCGCTGAGTTTTCCATATTTGCTGGCATAGCGAGTGCAGCACTTTCACAGCATCATCTTTCAGGATTTAGGTACCCACAAAAGTCATGGATGAGAAAGGTCAACATACTAACAATGCTATGTATGTGGCACTATGGGAAAGAAAGATGATGAAGCCACAACCTTTGTCCAGAAGAGGTTGTAGGAAAGAATTCCAAGTGTATACCTAGATGAATCTCAAAAGAATAAGAATTCACTAGGTAGGGGAGGAGGAAAAGACATGTTAAGCTGAGCAGAATATGTTAGCAAAGAAATGAAAATGTGTGAAAGAGCTCTTGCCGACACCCAAATGGGGAGACTGGAGATTCTAACTCTAGTTCTTAAACTCTAGAAATTGAGCATATTGCTTGGGGGCCTGCTTGCTTCTGATCGTTGCTGTTGTCCCTACCTGTTGGCGCAGGCACTACTTCTACTGTGTTTTTAATTCTTTTGAAAACTTCAATCTTTTTGCATTTTAAAAATAGTTTTATTGAGATGATTTTCATATCATTGGCCACCCCATTTTAAATGTGCAATGCAATGGGTTTTAGAATATTTACACAATGGAGTGCAGCCATTACCATGATTTAATTTTAGAACATCTTCATCATTCCAAAAAGAAACCTCATGCCCACCAAGAGTTATGCCCCATCTCCATCCCACGTACACAGTCCTAGACAACCACCAAGCTACTTTCTGTCTCTAAAGATTTGGACCTTTTATATAAAGTGAATCATACCATATGTAGACTGGTTTCTTTCACTTAGTATAATGTTTTCAAAGTTTGTCCCTGTCGTAGCATGTATCAATCCCTTGTTCTTTTTCACTGCAGAATAATACTCTATTGTATGACTGCAACACTTTCGTTCATCCACTCATCAGTTTCTATCGTGGGTTGCTTCTACTTTTCATCTATTGTGACTAACGCTATATGGACATTGGTGTACAAGTTTTTGTGCATTTTCGTTTCCCTTGGGTACACACATAGGTGTAGAACTGCTGGTTCATATGGCAGCTCTGTTTAACTTGTTTGGATAACTGCCAAAGTATCTGTGAAAGGGACCATACCATTTTACATTTCCATTAGCAATATATAAAGATTTCTTTTCTCGACATCCTTGTTGGCACCTGTTGTTGTTTAGTTATAGTCATCTTGCTACTGCTAAGACACTTCAGTCGTGCCCGACTCTGTGCAACCCCATGGACTGCAACCCACCAGGCTCCTCCATCCATGGGATTTTCCAGGCAAGAGTACTGGCGTTGGTTGCCATTGCCTTCTCCAAATAGTCATCCTAGTGAATGTAAAATAGCATACCATTGTTGTTTCTCTCTACATTTCCTTAATGGCTGATGAATTATTGGAAGTACAGTACCACAGCATTATGATATAGCATTTAACTCAAATTTTTGTACACATATAAACTGATAGCATAGGATGGAGGCAGGGGGGATCTTCTCCGAAGAGGGGACTCAAAACAGGAAGGTAGAGTTGGAAGAAATGATAGAGGCAGAAAGCAGTAAGGATGTGCGAAGAAGCAATAAGGAGGTTTAACGGTGAGAGTGAAAGTATGGTTGAAACCTGTTATTTTGTCTTTTGAAAAACAATATTCTCCACTCTTCTATTGGGAATTTTTTCTTCTTCCCCTCATTCCCAATGCTTTCCACAGTTCAGATGGAAAAATCCATGTTTTAATGTGACTTCACCTTCACTCCTGACTAAAGTAGATTGGTCTAGGCATGATCACCGGCCACAGGCTGGACCAACTAAACACTTTTCCCCAGTAGCTGTGAACTTGAGAAAGAAAAAAACCATTTTGATCCCTTCTCACTGTGGTTACCTTAAGTTAAAAATTCCAGCAGCACTTGCCAATCAGTTATTTCACAGTGTGAGAGTTGGACTATAAAGAAAGCTGAGTGCCGAAGAATTGATGCTTTTGAACTGCAGTGTTGGAGAAGACTCCTGGGAGTCCCTTGGACTGCAAGGAGATCCAACCAGTCTATCCTAAAGGAGATCAGTCCTGGGTGTTCATTAGAAGGACTGATGTTGAAGTTGAAACTCCAATACTTTGGCCACCTGATGTGAAGAGTTGACTCTGATGCTGGGAGGGATTGGGGGCAGGAGGAGAAGGGGACGACCGAGGATGAGATGGCTGGATGGCATCACCGACTTGATGGACATGAGTTTGGGTGAACTCCGGAAGTTGGTGATGGACAGGGAGGCCTGGCGTGCTGCAGTTCATGGGATCACAAAGAGTCAGACGCAACCGAGCGACTGAACTGAACTGATTTCACAACATGGAGAACTGCCTGCTACGAAGGTGAATAATATGGATACCAAAGACAAGCTAGATAAGAGAGTACTGGTTGTGTTCAAATTTCTAGCTTAAACTGTTTTAAAGATTCAGCAACTTTTAGTGGCAAGATTTTTTTTTAATATAAAAGGTTATATAAATTCCTAAAATTATGCCATAAATCTTGCAAAAATCATGTGTCTCATTGTCTTCCAATGTAGGATTGGACTTTTTGAGTCTTGGTCAATGATTCACATAATTTAGAGAGGTTGCCAGAGTCTGTAATCCTTTGTGTAAAATACTAGACTAAGACACCGTAAGAAAGTATATGGCACTGCTGTTGCCTTAGGTTGCTTATCAACTGAGAAGGAAGAGACAAAATAGGTAAAAAGGACTGGCAAGTCATCTACGATAATCAGGCTATGGAATATGAGCCAAAAAACAGTTAAGTGATGGAAACCAGGAGTGCTGCTTGGAGTTCTGAAGAGGCAGAAAGATTTGGGAGCTATGGCAAGAAGTTAAAGGCAGATTCACAGAGAAATAAAGTGGGTCTGGAAATTGAGTAGGATTCAGATAACCACTGAAGAAGAAAATGAGAAGCCATAGAGATGAGTTCAGTGAGTACTGTTTTTTAAGGATTTTCCTTGTTTATTCTCATAAAAGCTTTTGGGTCAGGCTAACCTACAAAGCAATCACAGATTCTCCTGTTTAAATAATTTCATCCCATTCTACTCTTGAACAACTCCTATCAAGTGTGGAGTTTTTCCATCCAGTGCTGGCTGACCTCAAGTCTATTTCTACAGAAATTACTACCTTGTTTACATTATTGGATTCCTAAGTTGATCAGACTTTCTCCCTAAAGGTCAATTTATGACTTAGAGATTTCATTAGATTTTTTCAAATACAGCAGTCCAATTCTATTTCAACAGAAATTACTATCTTGTTTACATTATTGGGTTCTAAGTTGATCAGACATACTACCTAAAGGTCAATTTATGACTCAGAGATTTCATTAGATTTTTTCAAATACAACAGTCCCTCCTTATCTGCATCATGTAAGTTCTAAGACCCTTAGATAATGCCTGAAACCATAGATACTACCAAACTCTATACAAGTTCATGGGATCACAAAGAGTCAGACGCAACCGAGCGACTGAACTGAACTGATTTCACAACATGGAGAACTGCCTGCTACGAAGGTGAATAATATGGATACCAAAGACAAGCTAGATAAGAGAGTACTGGTTGTGTTCAAATTTCTAGCTTAAACTGTTTTAAAGATTCAGCAACTTTTAGTGGCAAGATTTTTTTTTAATATAAAAGGTTATATAAATTCCTAAAATTATGCCATAAATCTTGCAAAAATCATGTGTCTCATTGTCTTCCAATGTAGGATTGGACTTTTTGAGTCTTGGTCAATGATTCCATAATTTAGAGAGGTTGCCAGAGTCTGTAATCCTTTGTGTAAAATACTAGACTAAGACACCGTAAGAAAGTATATGGCACTGCTGTTGCCTTAGGTTGCTTATCAACTGAGAAGGAAGAGACAAAATAGGTAAAAAGGACTGGCAAGTCATCTACGATAATCAGGCTATGGAATATGAGCCAAAAAACAGTTAAGTGATGGAAACCAGGAGTGCTGCTTGGAGTTCTGAAGAGGCAGAAAGATTTGGGAGCTATGGCAAGAAGTTAAAGGCAGATTCACAGAGAAATAAAGTGGGTCTGGAAATTGAGTAGGATTCAGATAACCACTGAAGAAGAAAATGAGAAGCCATAGAGATGAGTTCAGTGAGTACTGTTTTTTAAGGATTTTCCTTGTTTATTCTCATAAAAGCTTTTGGGTCAGGCTAACCTACAAAGCAATCACAGATTCTCCTGTTTAAATAATTTCATCCCATTCTACTCTTGAACAACTCCTATCAAGTGTGGAGTTTTTCCATCCAGTGCTGGCTGACCTCAAGTCTATTTCTACAGAAATTACTACCTTGTTTACATTATTGGATTCCTAAGTTGATCAGACTTTCTCCCTAAAGGTCAATTTATGACTTAGAGATTTCATTAGATTTTTTCAAATACAGCAGTCCAATTCTATTTCAACAGAAATTACTATCTTGTTTACATTATTGGGTTCTAAGTTGATCAGACATACTACCTAAAGGTCAATTTATGACTCAGAGATTTCATTAGATTTTTTCAAATACAACAGTCCCTCCTTATCTGCATCATGTAAGTTCTAAGACCCTTAGATAATGCCTGAAACCATAGATACTACCAAACTCTATACATACTATGTTTTTTCCTACATATACATCATTTGAGAAAGTTTAATTTATTGATTATGCAGAGTAATACATTAACAACACCTAAAAATTAAATAGAACATTATAGCAATATAATAAAAGTTATGTGAATGTCTCTCACTCTAAAAATGTCTTCTTGTACAAATTAATGCCTTTTCCATCTTAACTAAGTATTTATCGTGACCAATGGTCACAATATTTGCAGTCTGAGGTAAGAAAATAAGCACAAATTTCTTTTTCCTGCCCCACAATTTCAAGGACAGAAGATTCTTACTGTAAATCTTAGCAACCTCACGCACAATTTTTTTCTTTCCTTATTAAGTCAAGAACGTTTCTCTTTTCATTTACAGGAAGCAGTATATGGCTTCCCTCTGTCATAGCTGAATTGCCAGCATCACTGCTCTTGTGTTTTGTGTCCATTGTAAAGAAAAATAGAGGTTACCTGAACAGAGGCACTGCAATACCACAACAGTCGATCTGATCACCATGGTAGCTACTAAGTGATTAAATGAAGGGATGCAAGGGACAAAGGGATGATTCACATCCCGCATGGGACAGAGCAGGACAGTGCGAAGATTTCATCATGCTGCTCGGAACAGCACATGATTTAAAACTTAGGAATTGTCCCCAAACCAAAAAAACAAGGGCACACGTTATAAATCTCAGAGTTGGAAGGAATGTTAGTTACCATCAAGTGAGAGGTGCCCAAACCTGGCTGCACATCACAATAACCTCGGTTAGTTTTAAAAAATTTACAAAACCCCAGATCCATCTCCAGACCTATAGACTCAAAATCTTTTGAGTTTGGGGCTGTGGACTAGGGAGTTGTAGGGAGCAGTGGCAAGGATATAGTCTTTTAACTAAAAAAAATTAAACTGCTTTTAAATCAAGAAGAGTACAGAAAATAATATGAAAACTAAAACGGGAAGATATTAACAATTATGGCTGTGTAGAGAAAAAGTTATAATTTGATGGAAAACTTTGCATTGGCTAGACTCTATAGAGGAGACCGGTCAGCGTTATCACATGCTGATTCTATGGAAACTACTGTACAACTCTGTGTATTGTAGATAACTGATCGCAATGCAAAATACTTCTTGTCTATAGACATACAAATTCTGTATCTTCTTTTACCTTGGATGATAAATTTTAATATATACTTCAACTTTCCTGATGTATAGATGTGTCTGTTCACTGAGCATCTTTTGAGTGCGTTATAACATCTGCCTAGTATACTCATTAAGTTAAAGAAAATCTATAATGTATTCATTTTATATCAATAGGAGAGTCAGGATTTTATAGTTTTTGAAAATTAACAGTTTCTTCAAAAAATTTTTAAAAGGTTGATTAATCCTTACAGAAAATGTTAGTATACACTAAATTTTCCCTTTTGGTCTCATTTCATTTCTCTCCTCCTTCTCTCCTCAGAGGCAGCTCCTTTCATGTATTTGGTGTAAATACAAGTCATGCCTTTATACTTTTCTTAAATATATAAAATTCAAAAATAATGTATGGCATTAATTTAAAAAACATACTCTGTATGATATTCTGCAAACTTTTTAACTTAGCAAAAAATATCTGAGATGTCTTCATGCCCATCTATGTAACTGTGTCTTCAATGGCCAGTAGTGTGCTTGGCTTTTTGACCACTTTCTGAAACTAACTCAATAATTTGCTTTTGTAGAAAAATATCTATTCATTTGCTTCCCAATTTTCTAGCCTCAGGTTTTTCAGTTTTCTATACTCATTTTTCTTTACTATATATTATGCCCACATTTTTTATTCCTTAAAGTATTTACTTTTGTCTTTTCTGTTTTTACTTGCTTATTTCTTTGTTTGCTTAGAAATAAATACTTGATTATACTTGATTATTTCTGTTTTTGTTGACTTGCTTTTTAAAGTTATTAACTTGTTATTATCTTGATTATTTCCTTCCTCTACTCTTTCCTTGTTTACATACAACATATTAATTATGCCTTCACATTCCAAAATGTATTGCTTCATTGTTGTTCGATTGTAATTTTTTGCAATTGTTTTCTTTTAATTTCTTACTTAACCCCTTGCATTCTTTAAGAGTTTATTTTTTAGTTTTCAAATATGTCAGTTGGGCTTTGTACTATTTTGTATTAGAGTTCTAATTTAATTGCATTGTTGTTAGGAAATGTAATCCACATAAGATATTGATCTTTGGAATGCTTAAGACATGAGTTTTAAGAATTTTTAATAAGTGTTTCACTTGGTAAAAAGAATATATATTCTCTGTGGACAAAACATAGGCAGAAATATTTTTGTTTGTTTCGTGCATTTGAGACAGAAGTAGTAAAATCTCTTACTATGGTTTTACATTTCTTTGTGTAATTTTGTCAGTTTTTCTGAGCTACGTTGTTAAATGTATACACTTTCAGGTTATTTTTTCTATTGGTGTACTATTGTTTCTTCTTGTTATATAATGTTTCTCTTTAATTAATACTATTTTATGGATTAGTGCTTTTTCCCTAAATTCCATTGTGCCTAATATCATTATTTCTTTACTAGCTCGCTTTCTTTTGTTTAGT
>SJYC01112290.1:0-40440 GCA_006408675.1 Madoqua kirkii | reverse complement strand
TTTGAACACTTCTTTCTATAGTTTTATCTTCAATCTATGTGACTTTAAGTATAACTTTTACAAATAGAACATACATGGCTTTTTGAAAAATCCAATCATATAGTCCTTCTTTTCTGATGCATTTAATCCATTTACATTCACTATAATTCATAATATTTATACTTACTAACACTAATTCATCTTCTGATTTCTTCTATTATATTTTATCTTTGTGTCTCATTTCTTACTTTCTGTGGTATTTGTAAATATTCTTTATTTCACTTTTTCTCGCCTGGTTTTGAAGTTTGTCAATTGTATTTCTATTGATTTGGCAATTACTCTTAAATTTTTCTAATGACTACGATATTCAGCACGTCTATTTTACTCTATAAAACTATCCATTAAATAGTCCCTTTTCTCTACCACCCACACTGTCCGATCTTCCTTGTTACTCTTGTCTAGACCAGGCTTCAGCCAAATCCTGCCTGACACCTGGCTCAGACGATAAAGCGTCTGCCTGCAATGTGGGAGACCCGGGTTCGATCCCTGGGCTGGAAAGATCCCCTGGAGAAGGGAATGGCAATCCACTCCAGCACTCTTGCCTGGAAAATCCCATGGACAGAGGAGCCTGATAGGCTACAGTCCATGGGGTCTCAAAGAGTCGGACACGACAGAGCGACTTCACTTTCACTTTCATGAGTTAAGAATGGTTTTCACATTAAACGATTTTTTAAATCAAAAGAATATAGTTCATGACATCAACATTATATAAAATCCAAAATTCAGTGTCCGTAGTAAAGTTATATTGGAACACAGCCATTCTCATTTGTTTACATATTATCCAGGGCTGCTGTCCTGACACGATGGCAAAGTTGAGTAGTTACAACAAAGGTCAAATGCCCACAAGGTTTGAAATACTCTTTATATGGCCCCGCCCTGTATGGAAGGTTTTCTCATTCCTACTCTACACATCAGAGTGTCATTTTACTTCGAAACTTTTACCTTAACAAATATAAACCAAAAATTATGGTTATTCCTCTCTTTTATAGATTAAAGTTAATAACATATAAAATATATTTTATTAACTTACATGTTTCCCATTGTTTCTTATATCACATTATATCTTATTCTTTCTAAGTTCACTTTTCTTTCTGCCAAAAAAGAAATGTTTATTCTCTTATCAAGAGTTGCTGGATAGTAAATTCTGTTGGTCTTTGCATTTCTGAAAATGTCTTTAGTTTGTTTTTACTTCTGAAAGCAAATTTAGCTGGATATATAATTTCAGGTTAGTATTTTCCCTGAGCACTTTGGAGATATTACTCCATTGTCTTCAAGTGTTTGTTATTCCCATGAGAAATCTGCTTGTTGTCCAATTGCCTTTCTTTGAAGTTTTAAACATTGTTTTATACTGTTAGCTTTTGAGATTTTTTTTTCTTATTTATGTGAGATATCAGTACTTCTGTATAATAAACCAAGTTGGGTTTATTTTTGTTTTTTACCTCTGTCAGCATTTGGTGTGTACTTTTAATCTGAAAACTCATCCTTTTCTCACTGTTAGAACTCTTTTACCTGTGATATTTCAAATATTATTTCTCAATCATTCTCTCTTTTCTCTGTCCCTAAGATACCTACTATATATACATAACATACATATATGTGTGTGTGTGTGTATGTTGAAATTTTTCAGTGATTGTCTTTTAATGTCTTTTTCATATTTTTGTTTCTCTATGTTTAACTTTAGGTGATTTTCTCTACATTATTTTTCAATTCCCTAATTCATTCTTTAACTAAGTCCAGTCTGGAAATCACTCTGCTTAGTGAGATTTTTGTGGGCTTCCCTGGTAGCTCAGTTGGTAAAGAATCCATCTGCAATGCAGGAGACCCTAGTTTGATTCCTGGGTTAGAAGACCCCTGGAGAAGGAAACAGCTACTCATTCCAGTATTCTGGTCTGGAGAATTCCATGGACGGAGGAGCCTGGTAGGCTACAGTCCATGATGTGTGTGTGTGTGTATGTTGAAATTTTTCAGTGATTGTCTTTTAATGTCTTTTTCATATTTTTGTTTCTCTATGTTTAACTTTAGGTGATTTTCTCTACATTATTTTTCAATTCCCTAATTCATTCTTTAACTAAGTCCAGTCTGGAAATCACTCTGCTTAGTGAGATTTTTGTGGGCTTCCCTGGTAGCTCAGTTGGTAAAGAATCCATCTGCAATGCAGGAGACCCTAGTTTGATTCCTGGGTTAGGAAGACCCCTGGAGAAGGAAACAGCTACTCATTCCAGTATTCTGGTCTGGAGAATTCCATGGACGGAGGAGCCTGGTAGGCTACAGTCCATGGGGTTACATTTATTCCAGTAACTATAATCTGCATTTTGAGAATTTCTAATTGGTTTTTTGGCTCATATCAGTTTATTTTACTGCCATAATCTTCTCCCTGGATAAAACTGTCTATAACTGTTTGAGAATCTTAAACATGTTTAAAGTTAAATTGAGTATTCTATTGTTTATATTTTGTCATGTGTGAATGTATTTAACTCCCCTGTGTTTTGTTTTGATCTCAAACTTGATGTTCAATTTTCTAACTCTGAAAATTTAATTTGCATGTTCACTTTGAATGGAAAACGTTTTCATTGTTTTATGTTCCTGATCTGTGGTCTGACTCTGTAACATGTAGTTTTTATACAAAAGTTCTCTAGTCCAGTACCAGAACCAGGTCTTAAATAAATAGCCTGAAGCTCCAGTTTCAAGAAACACTATGAATATCAAGATCCATCCACTCGGATAGCAGGGAGTTCTGTCCAGACCCTAAATTTTCCGAATGACACTTTCTCTTTTTTCTTGACGTAGCTCATATTTACTTTATGCAAACAGTAGCAAAGACAGTAGCATTGGTTTTCTCACCCTTTCTTTCTTTCCACCTTCTCCGCCCAGCTCCTGGTTTCAGGAATGAAACCCAGCTCATAATGCATGGGGAGCTTTGGGCTCTCTGCAGTCTCATGACTGCAGAACTTTGTCTCTCTCTTTCTGCACATAGGACCTAGTATATGGACCTCAGCTCAACTTACAGCTCTAGGCTTCTGTTCCATTTCTGGTCCAGGGGATATTCAACTTGTCTTTTACACAAGTATATGGCATACAAATACACACATACACACACACAATTGTTTTGTTTAGAAAGGAAGAGAATTTAAGGTATAAGCTCAAAATTTAATTGTTCCTTCTTATAAGCCTATATGATTCTGACCTCTAACATAAGAGTGAGCAAACCACAGCTCATAGGCTAAATTTGGTCTGTTCATGTTTCCATAAATAAAGTTTTATTGGAATATAGCCACATCCATTTCTTTTCATATTGCATTTTGCTGTTTTCACTGTAAGTACAGAGTCTAATTATGACAAAGACCATACACCCTTCAAAGCCTAAAATTTTTACAGAAAAAGATTGCTGATCCTGCTGTAACAACCAAGAGCCTCTTCCCTTCTTTATCTACTCTTCCCCACATGGCTTGAAATATCAAGTACATGATGACAAGTCCCTGAACTTCCTCATTTACTTAGCTGAATATTTCAGTTTGGAGATATACAATAGGTTTCTTAAACATAACATGTTCAAAACCAAATCCCTGACATTTCCTCTGTACCCTCCCTCCTCTGCATGAAAGACTTTCTTCAAGTAGTCTACTCCATGCAGCAAAAAAATTTAATCCTTCCCTTTGCTCAAGTCAAAAATTTTAGAAACATCCTTCTCTCACACTCCATATCTTTTCTACCAAAAACCTAAAAAAAAAAAAAAAAGCACTGAAAATTCATGAGTAAGTTCCCTCCTCAGGGAATTATGTGTCTCACTTGTGAACCAGGTTCCAGGAGAAGTAAGCCAGCAAATGTTGAAGTCAGTCTCACTGGGATGTTTGATATGGAATCTGTTCCGTAACTCAGGCTCAGACAGTCTGCCTGTTGACGTTTTCTTTCTTTATGAGAAAAGGAAATATGCTAGCCTTCTAGTAAAGGCCTTTGGATTAAACTCTCAGAAGGAAACTGGCCTCACCTAATAAACTCACCAGAACATAAAAGGACATGGAAGAGAATAATAAAACTAATGTGCTAATCAGTTCAATAAATGCCTAAAGCAGACCTTAAATCAAATAATAGACAGGAAAGGATGCCTTATTTCAGTGCCTTGAGACACACAGTGATGAGAAAACATTTCCTCAGCTTTGAATATCTGCAGGAAAAATAGTAATTGATTCAGGAGAAGTAGCCTGAGTATCATGAGACACCAGCAGCAGTTTCTAAACAGAAAGAATCATTTTCCTTTCTGTCTTCTTCCAGAACTGATGGAAGATCTCATATGCCCAGAGGGTGCCTTAGGCTTCCATCCTACTAGCTGCATGAGCAATGTGAAGCCTGTGTCCTTGGAATGAGCAAATCTCTCCAGTTTTCCAGTTCTAGATATCTAGCCATAGGCAAAACTAGAACACAGGTGAAGATTTTCTCTGTCAAACATCCATCAGCCTCAAATATCCCTTGACCACCTGATCAGAAGGAAAGCCATGTATATAAAACCAATTCATACTACTACTGTGTTAGCAACATAATTCATTTTCCTGACTAGGAATGTGGTATTTTCAAAGGGAATAGACAACATTCACATAATTGTAAGCATCTCAGAAGGGAATTCCAGCCTCAGTGTGCCCTATGTGGAATACAAATGCTTTGGGGTCAGTTCCAGTCTTAAAATTCTGAAAATGAAACTTCCTACTTCTCCTACTTTTTCTAGGCTGCCACAAATCAATTCCAGTTTAGTGGGAAAGAACCCTATTTTACCTTTCTCCAACAGGAGCATCAACTTAGTATCTACTACAGAAAGGTTCTTAGCAGGTTAGAAGGGTCACTGTTAGCTAAGAGAAACACTATGAGGAAGGAGATGCAGAGGGCCCACAGTGTGAGTGTGAGTGTGTGAGTGTGTGTGTGTGTGTGTGTGTGTGTGTGTGTGTGTGTGTGTGTGTGTGGGAGTGGAGTAGGAAGGGATACAGGGAGTAAGGTACTTGCACAGGGCAGAGGACAGGCTTGGGAGAAAAGTCAGGTATTGACTAGGGAAGCAGGGAAATTCTGAAAACAAGGACAACTCCTGGACACTCTTAGGCAATTCCCTAATAGCCATTGCTCAGGGCCTGATTTCTTAGCCTTGATGCTGAAGGAACTAATGCAAATTCTCAAAATCCTAAGTGCATATAGGAAGTTGCTTCATGCTAAGTGACTATGACTCAATCTAAGTGGAAATGTTATTTCTCAATCTGTGCTAAAACATTTATTTAAGACCAGCTCCTTCTGTCTCAGGAGGAAGTTGCTACTTGTGGAGTCTGGGGGAGGCTCAGGTGTGGCCATGCAATTAGGAAACCCCATTGTTCCAAATGGGAGTGGAGCTTGCCCCACTCGAGTGGAGTGCCACCTTCTCCTCCCACATCTCAGGGTGTCTGTGCATCTCAAGGCAATTCACATTCACATTCAGGATGTCATTTCATTTTTAGATCAAGAGCATGAAGATTTGTGCCTCTGTTACTTCTCACTTAGCATCATGTTTTCCCTCAACCTCTTGCAATCATCAAATACATGCAAGACCACATATTAGGAACAACAGAAATAAAGGAATTATACCAAAAACTTTAAGGTAAAACCAGCAAGAGCAATAGGGATTAAATGCCAAGGAGACAGGAAGCTCCCTAAAAACATCCAGGTGCTTTTTTGAAACAATTCTTTGGAACCACTCCACTATGTTGTTACTTTCTACTCCCCAGTAGAGGAGGGTGGGGAACAAACTCACAAGTCTCAAAGTTTAGGTTCTAAGATTCAAGGCTTAAATCCTTGTGTAGAAACTTCCACTAAAACTCTCATGTGACAAAAATCATCCACAGATATGATAGACCTGAGACCCAACATTACTAACAAGCTCCCAGGTGACGCCAAAGTTTTTGGACCACCAGCCACACTTTGAGTTGCAACAATATAGAGCACACTGGCTCTCGAATTTGGCTACACTTTGGACTTGACCTGGGGAATATAAAATAAGACTAATGCCCCACAAATTCTTATTTGTTCTTGAGTGTGACCTGGACATTTGAACTTTTAAAAGCTCCCCAGTGTTTCTAGCCTTCAGCAAAGTGTGAGAACCAGTGGAATGGAGGTTGTTGATTTTCTTGGAGTCACAGAGGGCAAGACTCAAAGTGCTTTGCTCAGCACCAAGTGATTCTACTGGTTCAACATTAGAATCTTCTGGAGAGCTTTTAAATAATACTGTTTGAGACTCATGCTTAGAAGTCCAGATTTAATTGATTTAAGGAAGGGCCCAGACAGCAGAATATTTCAAGTCTAAGCTACATGCACCCAGGTTAAGAATGTGTATCATAGATGTTACAAGAATGAACTAAAAAACATCTTTTAATTGTCATAGAATGAGCAGACATAGTTTAGAGGGAGAATATATGTCAGTTATGAGTACACATATATGTATATTACAGCAACTCTTGCTTTGTTATTTTGTAATAATAAATCTAACTTTTTAGTAGATAATAATGAGGTTAGAGAAGCATTAAACATGGGTTTAGATTCGTACATCAATATTGAAACCCTCATTTAATCTGCTTATTTGCAGAGTTAAAAACAGCACAATGGTTTACACATAGTGGGTATAAAGTTAATATTTAATGGCCTATTAGAAGATAGGCAATATTATTACATTTTCTTGGGTGAATTCCATCCTAAAACAATAAAAGTTTAGCAGTAATAAGGGTATAGCAGTAAGAAGGTTACATTATGCTGCCAAGCTATGAGGGAACATCACAAGACAGGCTAGGAAATATTAAATGACTGGGAGGCTCCAAAACTAGGTTTAGGCTGCAAAACTAGGTTTTGCTCAGTGTCCACATTCAGACTGGCAGAGTTCATCATGGGGATGAGCTGTGGCTATAAGGTTTGGATAGGAGACATTACAGCTTCTGGCCTAAGTGCTCTTTGAATACATGTGGAAAAGACATATCCTGGACTTGGCTCTAAAACATGGACAGGAATGAGTGCAGGCAGAACTGCTGTCTAAACCACTTTCTAATCATGATCATTACATAAGACCATAAGCACCAAATTCTAATGAGGCGAAAGCTTGAAACTCTCATGTAGTTATTCAACTTGGGACAGGCGAACTGTGACAGAAGGTAGACATCAGGGGAATTTGTAAGAAACCCTTGAGACTATTTCAAAACAGTCTTAGCGTATGCCCCTCAAATAGGCATGCCTTAGCTGAAGAAGAGAAACGGAGTATAGAAATACTTTCATTTAGCTGAGTGAATGAGGGCAATTGAGAGGACAACATGGAGCTTGACTTCATGAGAAAAGAGTGGCTTGATGGAATTACAGATGAAGACAAAAAGGTAAGAGCAGAGACGCTCACTTAAGCATTATGTATAATATCAATAAATTAGAAACAATCTAGGTGTCCAAGAATAGGGTATTTAGTTGAGTTTGCTATGGTTTTGTTTTCTTTTTCCCCCTAACTTCATTCAGGTATAACTGACAAATAAAATTATATACATTTAGAGTAAACTATATGATTTGATATTCATACACATTAAAAAAGATGGTCATAATCAAATTTATATATTTATCAGAGATTTGGTTTCTTAAATTAGGGAGTATTGTACTCTGTGCAATCATTAATAACAGTAATGAAGTAGAATACTTATTACTATGAGAAAATATTAATGATGGTTGTTAAATGAAAAGGAGATGTAAACATGTACAGTATGATCCTAGTTGTCCTAATACATAGAAAAGTAGTTAGAAAGAATAAACAGTTAATAATAAATGGGGAGATTGTAGATGATTTTGTGTCTCTTCAGTGGAGCTTTTCTGTATTTTCCGAGTATATCACATGTGCATTTATTCTGTAATTAGAAAAACATATATTGTGTAAAATGCAAATAGAGAGGGAAGTAGGATGGTCAAATCTAAAGACTAAGAACATCCAAACAAGAATTCTTAGAGCATCTTATGTGTTTCTCCAAGCAGAAGAGTTTCTTTTTTCCCCTATAAGGGAGAGGTATTTGTGGTACCATCTGAGAATAATGGTGAGCAAGGGGAATGCTCAGGGAATAAAAGTTAGGTACAAATTAAGCATGAATTCTTAGCTTTGGCCTTCTCTGAAAGAGGCTAACATAATCTTGACCACAAACCATCTTGAAACAGGTAGATTAGAAAAATGTGGCTGAGCAGGACTCATTCACTGAAAACTGAATGTGGAAACAATGCTATGTGAGAATACTTAAAGTTAGCAAATGATGATGTGGCCAGGCCAGGCACCAAGTGCAGGCAGTGTCTGCTAATTTGCTTTTCATTGGTAGCTGTAAGCTGTGGTCTCTGTGACTGGTTTGCTAGAGAAGAAGCAAGTTGAGGAGTCTGTCATTCCTCTTGGAAGCTCAGTAGTCATGTATGGATGTGAGCGTTGGACTACAAAGTTGAGTGCCAAAGAATTGATGCTTTTGAACTGTAGTGTTGGAGAAGACTCTTGAGAGTCCCTTGGACTCCAAGGAGATCCAACCAGTCCATTCTGAAGGAGATCAGCCCTGGGATTTCTTTGGAAGGAATGAGGCTAAAGCTGAAACTCCAGTACTTTGGCCACCTCATGCGAAGAGTTGACTCCTTGGAAAAGACTCTGATGCTGGGAGGGATTGGGGGCAGGAGGAGAAGGGGACGACAGAGGATGAGATGGCTGGATGGAGTTGGAGAAGACTCTTGAGAGTCCCTTGGACTCCAAGGAGATCCAACCAGTCCATTCTGAAGGAGATCAGCCCTGGGATTTCTTTGGAAGGAATGATGCTAAAGCTGAAACTCCAGTACTTTGGCCACCTCATGCGAAGAGTTGACTCCTTGGAAAAGACTCTGATGCTGGGAGGGATTGGGGGCAGGAGGAGAAGGGGACGACAGAGGATGAGATGGCTGGATGGTATCACCAACTCGATGTACATGAGTTTGCGTTGACTCCGGGAGTTGGTGATGGACAGGGAGGCCTGGTGTGCCGCGGTTCATGGGGTCACAAAGAGTCGGACACGACTGAGCGACTGAACTGAACTGAACTTGGAAGCTCAGGGGGGATGAACGTAGAGGAAAAGGAAGGCTATTGACTGGAAAACAGTATGAATTAATCCAGCAGAGACAGCCAGAGGTACACGTCAAGAGTCAGAGTAAGATGAGTCAGGGTGTTAAGAGAGAAGGAGACAGTAGCTAGAGAAAGGGAGTGCTCAGTTCAAACAGAGGCTGTGAGCCCATGCCCAGCTGGCTCGCCGGCCGAACCCGACTGAGGGTAGTCATAGGAGAGGCTTTCCTTCCATCTCATGCAGAAGCACGCTGTGCGGCACTTGAACTGAGAGTGAGCTGGGCTGCTCATGATGCCTCGCTAAGAACCTAACATTCTGAAATTAACCAGAAAACACAACCAAGCATGTAACCCACTGTCATCACAATAAAGGGAAATGTTTAAGTCCCAGACAAACAGGACTTGCCAGCAATTAGAAGAACCTCAAAAGAAAATAATTTATTTAATGAAAGTCCTAAGGACATAAACATACTAACGGCACCCAGACGACATGTTGCGTGGGTTGACTTCAGGCTGTGAATTGAAGAAGATCACGAATGGTGGGACACACAGTTCAATAGTTTGCAAGCTGAAATGAGAATTGCATCCTATTTTTTGATCAGGGACAAGGGAAACAAGCGCCAGTCTTTATATGAGGGCGAAGAACACACTGAGACAACCAGAACAGACATGTGAGTAATGACACTGACATTTAGAAATCTCCCTTCCCGGAGTGTAAGTACACGCTGGCGAGCTCATGGTTTCCTGATAGAAGCAGCACAGTCACACCCTCTCCCCATCAGATCATTTTCTCTGTGGCACTTGCCTAGGGATGGTGGAGAGCCAGGGAGAGTAGCTAACAATAGCCTTAGACTCCGGCATCTGAGTCACAAATGAGTAGCATTTTGAATCATCTCTTGCTTACATACTTTTTTTTTTTCCCACTTTACTCCTTCATCCCACCCAGAGAGTACGTATGTCAATTGCAAGGAGGCACCTCCATCCTCTGCTGAGTCAGACGCGGAAATCCGGATCCTTCTCATCTTTGTAACAAGCAGTACGAGGTGGACTTTAAAGTGAACGATGGGCTAATCCAGCAGATTGCAAACCCACAGCAATCACAGCTACCATGTAAAACATAGAAAACTGATGTCTCCACCCAGCTCCAGTCCTGAGGTCTCCCTTTTGGGCCTCTTTACTAACCACATTTCTTTAAACATAATCAGAGCTAACCCTTCTCTAATTAGACTCGGACAAGCTACTTGAGCCCTGGAAACAAGATCCAGGGGGGGAAAAAAATCCAGGGCCTTTTGTGAACAGCTGATTATGATCTCCTGTGGTGACTAGAGACACACGTGTGTGCACACATTTTAGAGATCCTGGGTTATACATGCTACTTGCTTTTTCTCATTGAATTGGTGAACAAATATTCCTGAAGAAGGGGAACGAAAGGGAGACTTTTGGATTTCTCCCCTGTCACTTAAACTGCCTTGAGAAGCTCAGGGCATAACCACTGGTTGGTGATCATGTCCTGTGAATTACTCCCACAGAGGTACTGAGGTACAAATCCTGCCTTCCCACCCCAGTGATGTTGCTCATAATGATCCAGCCACCATCATCTTCCCTTCATCAAGCCCTTACATTTTCAGAGTTTTACTGGATGATCAATAACCAGGAGTTTCAAGCCCTTGTTTTGACTTCTCTTAGGTTACTGTGTTCCATTTAGGACACTCACCTCACTTCACTTTTGTGTCATAAATCTTTTTTTTTTTTTTACTGCTCTAATTTTGTATTATTCATCTCAACATATCCATTTGGTTCTTATTTCCATGTCTCCGCTTAAATTTCCCATTTATTCACGCACGCTATCCATCTTTTTCATTATCTTTAAAACTTTTTAATTTTTTGGTTGTGTTGGGTCTTTGCTGCTGCTTGTGGGCTTTTTCTAGTTGCAGCGAGCAGGGGCTACTCTCTAGCTGTGGTGTGTGTGCTTCTCATTGGGGTGGCTTCTCTTGTTGCACAGCACAGGTGCTTAGGCCCACAAGCTTCAGAACTTGCAGCACGTGAGCTCCGTAGATGTGGGTCATGGACTGTAGAAGGCAGGGTTAGTAGGTGTGGCACACAGGCTTAGCTGCTCTGTAGCATGTGGAATCTTCCTGGACCAGGGATTGAACCTGTGTCCCCTGCCCTGGCAGGAGATGTTTATCCATTGTACCTCCGGGAAAATCCTCCATTACATCTTTCAGCATCTTTGTCATAGTTATTTCAGTGTTCTTGTTTGATCTTTCCAACATCTGGGTTATCTTAAGGTCTGCTTTTATTGACCTTTCCTCTTTGGACCATGGATCACATTTCTTGCTTTTTCATGTGACTTGCTATCGACTGCATGCTAAACATTTTATATTAAAGAACATAAAAATAAAAATACTGTTTCTGTCAGCTCTCAGATGGCAGGTCAGGTGGTCTGGTATTCCCATCTCTTTAAGAATTTTCCACAGTTTGTTGTGATCCATACAGTCAAAGGCTTTAGTACAGTCCATGAAGCAGAAATAGTCTTAAAATTCACATCTTTTTAGATAGTAGGCTCATGATACAATACTAATAGTCTACTGAACTGAGTGGATTTAATTTGGTTTGGAACCTAGGAGTCTGATAGAAAGGGTTTTTCTGATGGCGCAATTGTAAAGAATCTGCCTGCGATGCAGGAGACAATCCCTGGATCATGAAGATCTGGAGAAAGAAATGGCAACCCACTCCAGTATTCTTCCTGGGAAATCCCAAGGACAGAGGAGCCTGATAATCTACAGTCCATGCACAAAAGAACCAGACACAATGTGGCAACTAAAACCAAAAGCCTGCTAGAAATGGTTGGTTTTCAGGAAAAGACATTAATTCTTCGACTAAAAAAGAGTATGTACTATGGAAAATTAATATTAAAAATATAATTACAAAAGGAAAACACCCATTATATTACCACTTAGAGATAAGGTATCATCCTTTTGAAGTTTACGTCATAAAACACTGAAATTTAACTATTTAGTTTTTTTTTTCCCAAATAAGTAAGAAATAATATCAAGATCATTTATAAAATCAGCCTTGTTCTTCCAAGGGATTCAAACTGTCATCATACTGAAATGGTTGAAATGCTACTTTACTTATATTTTAAAAGTTGTCAGAAGTAGCAGTCTCCACTTACTCTTCCTATACTTTAATTTCTTCATCTGTAAAGTGGGTACAGTAATGGAACACACGTCATTTATTGTTGTGAGAACTGAGTTAACACATGAGAAGATCTTAGAATATAACCAGTTGTATGGAAGTTTTTGCAGGTACTATTCAGTCCTAAAAGTAACCCTACTTTGTCATGTCCTCTTTGTTTACAGCTGGGTTTTCTCATCTGTATTTAGAAGTGGAAATGATATCCAGGTTTTTTCCCATTATTCAATTTTTGTCAGGTTTAGTACCAAAATTTTATGATCTTCTTAGAACGAATTTGAATTTCCCATCTTACCCCTATGCTCTGGAACAACTTAAAAGAACTGGGAGTAATGTCTTTCTTAAAATTTTGAAAGAGCTCACTCAAAATTTCCAAGATCAGCTTTTCCAAGGTAACACTGTAAAAGCTTAACATTTGTTTCTTCAGCTATCAAGTTTTCTACTTCTTAATTTTGATAACACACTTTCCTGAAAAAAATTTCAAGATTTTATTTTCTGGGCTTCCCTGGTGGCTCAGATGGTAAAGAATCTGCCTACAATGCAGGAGACCTGGGTTTAATCCCTGGGTCCAGGACACCCCCTGAAGTAGGGAATGGCTACCCACTCCAGTATTCTTGCCTAGAGAATCCCGTGGACAAAGGAGCCTGTTGGGCTACCGTTCATGGGGTCACAAAGAGTCAGACATGACTGAGTGATTGACACTTTCTTATCCATCATATTTCCTTTCTTATTCATAACTTTGGCTATTTTATTCAATTTTTCTTCGATTAAGCTAGCTAGAGATTTACTTATTAGTTTTTCCCTTCAAACAACAAATTCCCTACCATCTTTCTATTTAAGAATAATGGGAAAAGACCTGGACATCATTCCCACTTTTAAATACAGATGAGAAAACTCAGCAGTATATGAAGAGGGCATGACAGAGTAGGGTTTTTTTTTTTTTCCAGGTAGGAATGAGAGGCTAAGAGAACTAGGGAGCTGCTTCAGGAGTTCCAGTGTAAGGTGATAAAGGTCTGGACTCAGGAAGCAGAGGTAACATCTTTTTAGTCTAGCATAATGCCATCTTTCATGGGTAGAGGTGATGATACACCTATCTTCCACAAAAAGAAAATATATTCTGAGAATATTTAATCATGATAATGTTTCTTTCACATATTAAAATATTTTACTGATTCGTCCATATTTCACTGTCCCAGGAATTTATCCCTCCCTATACATTTGATCACGCCTCTTGCTTACCATGTCCTTCTCCATGGATACCAGGGGTCAGCAAACTACAGGCTGCATTCAAAACTTGGCCTGCTGTCTCTTTTTGTAAAGTTTTGATAGAACACAATTCAATCCATTCATTTGCCTATTTCTCTCTGGCTGCTTTTGTACTAAAATGGAAGAGTTGAAGAGCTACAACAGAGACCACAAGTGGCCCACAAAGCACAAAATATTTACTCTCTAGCCCTTTACAAAAAAAAAAAAGAAAAAGTGGTGATCTCTCATCTACTCTAGACTTATCCAAATCCTGCTCATCCCTAAAAGCTCAGTTCAAAGTGCTCTTGAGTCCTCAGACCATAATAACCTTTCTCTTTCCTCTGAATTAGTAGTTGCTACCGTTTGGGGCACATGTTATTTCAGTTCTCTTACAATGTATTGTCTTGAGTTTCTTCTCTTATAAAAAATTATAAGCATAGATTTTTTTTTATACCAATTACAAATATAAAAAAATTGTTTAAGATTTTCATGTGGACCGTTTTAAAAGCTTTTATTGAATTTTATTACAATATTGCTTCTGTTTTATGTTTTTTTAATTTTAAATTTATTTTTTAATTCAAGGATAATTGCTTTACAGAATTTTGTTGGTTTCTTTCAAACATCAATGGAGAAGGCACTGGCAACCCACTCCAGTACTCTTGCCTGGAAAATCCCATGGATGGAGGAACCTGGTGGGCTGCAGTCCATGGGTCGCTAAGAGTCGCACACGACTGAGAAACTTCACTTTCCCTTTTCCCTTTCATGCATTGGAGAAGGAAATGGCAACCCACTCCAGTGTTCTTGCCTGGAGAATCCCAGGGACCGGGGAGCCTCATGGGCCACCGTCTGTGGGGTCGCATAGAGTCAGACACAACTGAAGCGACTTAGCAGCAGCAGCAACCAAATATCACCATGAATCAGCCATAGGTGGATATATCCTCTCCCTCTTGAACCTCCCTCCCATCTCCCTCCCCACCCCACCCCTCTAGGTTGTTACAGAGCCCAGTTTTGAGTTCCCTGTTTGGGTTTCTTGGCCACAAGGCATATGGAATCTTAGCTCCCTGACCAGGGATTGAACATACACTTTCTGCACTAGAAAGTGAAGACATAACAAGCAGAGCACCAGGGAAGTCCTACAAATGTGAACTTTTTTGAAAACAAGGACCATATATACAAAATACTTGCTGGCTGTTTACGATATTCAAGGCACAGTTCTAGGTAATGTGGGGAATGCCATTGCCTACACACACCCTCACCGCCAGCCTTGCCCTGGATGACATGGGCAATATAACTTTAGGATACTTCCACACAAAGGCAGATATACTTGGAAGACGACTCTGTGGATTAGTGATGCAATTGGAGCCCTATCTAAGAACCTTGCAGTTAATCTCTTTCACTGTTAATGGCTTCTGAAAAGGTGAATTAGTAGATTTCTAAAAAGGCTAGTGTTCACTAGCAACATTACTCTCCAAAAATTAATTGCCTAGGTCAATTCTCCAACCTTCACTGACATTCATGGGAACTTCCTTTCAAGTAACAGCTGGGTGTTGACAAAAGCCACACATTAAGCACTGGGAAAAACTGGAAAAGTATACAGATAAAGCTCAACATTCAGAAAACTAAGATCATGGCATCCAGTCTCATCACTTTATGGCAAATACATGGGGAAACAGTGGTAACAGTGGCTGACTTTATTTTTCTGGGCTTCAAAATCACCGTAGGTGGTGACTGCAGCCATGAAATTAAAAGACACTCCTTGGAAGGAAAGTTATGACCAATCTAGACAGCATATTGAAAAGCAGAGACATTACTTTGTCAACAAAGGTCCATCTAGTCAAGGCTATGGTTTTTCCTGTAGTCATGTATGATGTGAGAGTTGGACTGTAAAGAAAGCTGAGCACCAAAGAACTGATGCTTTTGAATTGTGGTGTTGGAGAATACTATTGAGAGTCCCTTGGACTGCAAGCAGATCCAACCAGTCCATCCTAAAGGAGATCAATCCTGGGTGTTCATTGGAGGGACTCACGTTGAAGCTGAAACCCAAATACTTGGGCCACCTGATGCAAAGAGCTGACTCATTTGAAAAGATCATGATGCTGGGAAAGATTGAGGGCAGGAAGAGAAGGGGACGACAGAGGATGAGATGGTTGGATGGCATCACTGACTCAATGGACATGGGTTTGGGTGGACTCCAGGAGTTGGTGACGGACAGAGAGGCCTGGTGTGCTGCAGTTCATGGGGTCACAAAGAATTGGACACGACTGAGCAACTGAAATGAACTGAACTAAACTCAACTCAATATATGTGTATTAGGCTGTCATATGGAGACATTTACAAGGAAGTCACATATTTCAACCTCTTGTGTGGTGTTCTGCTTCCTCCCCTAATTCTTTGTTTTCATGCTCTCTCAGTCAAGTTTCCTCATGGACTAAATGGCAAACCTCACTAGGGGTGTAAGGTATTCTCATTCTACACTTGCTTTATTTGTGAGACAGTTCTGCATACTAACAAAGAATGCAGGGTCTGGAACCAAACCAAGTTCTAAATCGCAGCTCATATGCTCACTAATTTGCCCAGGTTCCTTAACTTCCTTTAATACCTCATCTGAAAAATGGGGATAATAAAAAAATGGGAGAAGACTCAGGAGAGTCCCTTGGATCACAAGGACATCAAACCAGTCAATCCTACAGGAAATCAACCCCGATTATTCATTGGGAGGACTGGTGCTAAAGCTGTAGCTCAAATACTTTGGCCACCTGATGTGAAGATCCAACTCTCGGAAAAGACCCTGACGCTAGGAAAGACTGAAGGCAAAAAGGAGAAGGAGGGGCAGAGGATGAGATGGTTGGATAGCATCACCAACTCAATGGACATGAATTTGTGCAAACTCTGGGAGACAGAGAAGGACAGGAAGATCTGGCACGCTACAGTCCGTGGGGTCGCAGAGTCAGACATGACTTAGTGACTAAATAACAACAAATCTCAGAAGGTGGGTGTGAACTTCCATGAGATAATACAGGTCGTGTTCTTAGAATAAAGCCTGGAACATTCTATGTGTATGTGCTCAGCCATTCAGTCATGTCCGACTCTTTGCAACCCCATGAACTATAGCCTGCCAGGCTCCTCTGTCCATGGAATTTTCCAGAAAGGAATACTGGAGTGGATTGCCATTTCCTTCCCCAGGGGATCTTCTCAACCCAGGGATCAAACCCACATTTCTTGCATCTCCTGCATTGGCAGGTGGATTCTTTACCGCTAGGGCCACCTGGGAAGCCCTAAACCCTCTGAAACACTTTAAACAATCCATAAATATCAGCCATTATTATTTTTGTTTTTATTATGAGACAAGTACTTTGTTTCTAGAAATATTCTGTGATTGTTTAGTCATGTACGGTTTCTGCCAGATACCAATTTGATGGACTACTTGAAATAAAGCTGGGGATCCAGGATCCTAAATTTATCAGCAGTGAGGCCATGAAACTTTTTTTTTATTTTGGAGGATACACTAGAAAATAGGAAATAAGAGCTCTAATTTTGAAATCACTTGAATTCAGTTGAAATCCATTGAAAAGCCTCTTGTAGGGACTGTAACCACTATTTTATTTTAAATAATGGGGGAAAAAATTAACAGCAAGGAAAAATAACTTTCCAGTACTGACATCACATCCCTTGAACACATTGTAATTGTTTTTCTTTTCTTTTGAATAAAATAACAAGTATTATGTTAATATATCCAAAGCCAACCTGGAATGGTGATCTGTGCAGGAAAGGAATTGCAAATGTTTGATCAGGATAGCAGGAAGCACACATTCTGCCACTCTACTCCCAAAATAGAAAACCTATTTAGCACTTTGTAAAACACACTAAATGAAGTTTGCTCTCTCCTGCAGATAGAGATTTTACTTCATTTTGTGCCAGCAAAATTTTTGAAAATTGCATGAGGAGAGAGCAATTTTTGGCACTTTGGCTGGGAGTACAAAATGTTAGCAAATGGGGCTGAAAGGATCTTAAGTGTAATGTTGGAATAATATTCACACAACACTGGCTGCATCTTCATTTTTAACCTATTTACATATTCACAGGAAAAAATGCTTGGCAGTTATTTGTCTAAAGGGACCTATTTAAGGGGAAAATGGCATTCACAATTCTTGAATGCATTAGTCAAAATTTTTGCTGTGCATAACAATTCATAAAAAAATATCATTTCAGCTATCATGGAAAAATGTGGAAGGATATAGGTGGAAGAATTCTGGATGTCAGTGTTAGCTTTGGACCCAGACAGAAGGAAAAAGGGAAGGAAGCGAAAACTACATCCTGAAAATTTCCAGAGTAAGAGGACACTGAGAGACTGAATAAAAAAGCTGAAAGGACTGACAGAAATCTCAGTGTTTCAACGGCTCTCTTAACTTGTAACCATTTCCTCAGTATAGACGGGTTTCAAAAAGAGAAGCATGCTGTCCACCTGAATAAAAAACATCATTTCATTCATAACATGTTTAACAGCTGTCGTCTTTGTCCATGGCACAACTGTAGAAACTGTGGCATGGATATAAAAGTCTCTATATAGGTCTTGCTCACAAAGAACTTACAATCAAAGAGAGAATGCAGTATTCATGATTACAGCCTAGATATTTAGGAGTAAAAAGAAGCTCCAGCCTCTGGCACAGACTAGCTTCTCCAGAAGCAGATGCTAAGATTTTGGAGTCAATATCTGTAAAAAGGAGGTAAAGGGAGTAGGATTAAGCAAAGGTCAAAGTGTTGTTCAGTCGCTAAGCATGTCTGACTCTGCAAGCCCATGGACTGCAGCATGCCAGGCTTCCCTGTCCTTTACTATCTCCTGGAATTTGCTCAAACCCATGTCCACTGTGTCAATGGTGCCATCCATCCACCCATCTCATCCTCTGTCACCGTCTTCTCTTGTCCTCAATCTTTCCCAGCATTAAGGTGCAAACTGAATTTTTTTTTTTTCTGCTGGTCAATTTTTTTGCAGACCACTGCAGGTCCTACTGCAGTTCAGGCCTGACAAAGCCATGGCCCACCCAGCGTGGGGTGCTGAAGCACATATTGGCCAATAGAGCTATCTCATGTTGGACCAAAATGGGGAGCATTTTTACTTCTGCCTGGATCAGTCATTGGATGTGGACAATCCTGAGGAGGGTGTGACCTGAGGTGGGCAACTGAGAACTGAAGTCTCTGCAGATGGCCCTCCTAGATGCTGGGAAGCAGTGTACACTGTAAAGAAGCTGTGGGTGGAGCAGCTCCATGCCTACCACAGTTCATTTGTAAGACTCTTTGAGAACTTCTAATTAAAGAATCTATCAATGGGGATAAATGGAAATTCAGCAGAAAGAGCTAGCAATGAACTCCTGAGGAGTTAACTATATACCACTGGGTACCACGTGTATATAGAAAGTTTAGTTCATACATGTATATGTATGCCTGAGTTCTTTTGCTATTCACCTTAAATTATCACTACATTGTTAATTGGCTATACTTTGATACAAAACAAAAAGTTGAAAACTTTTTCATAAAAAAAGACTGTTTAAAAAATAATTTTTTTTCATTTAAACTAGAGCTTAACAAACGGAGATAATTTTTTGAGGTATGCCAAGATATTCAGATGAAAATATTCCCCTGGTCTATGAAAAAAGTCTCAAAATCATCCACAAAAGATCTCCTAGTCAGTGTTAGCTGCTTGGTTGTCTAAGGAGAAAATATCACAAGCCAAAGCGGAGACTGAAAGATTTGTGTTTTTCCTTCTGAGGAAACAGTCTACTAAATTTCCACAATGATCTTGTCTTTTGAGAAAAATAGAGTTGATTCGGCGTTATGAGAGTGGTTGTCCTGATCCTTTGTGACTTCCAGATGGCCAGTCTTGACTGAAGAAGGCCAATTTGGTGGCATAGAAATGCTCATATCCCTTTCAACTGCACCAAGCTCATCAATAAGCTGCTCTTCTCAACGCTGCCTGAAGCCATCTCACACAGCATGTGTGTGCACGCCAGACGGCAGCAGGGCCTCCGTCAGTCACTGTGTGCCAGGCACCCCATTGTGTCACTCAGTCCCAGTGTTCATTCCTCAGAAAGAGTCAATATTGGACCAAAACTGTACCAAGCACTAGTCCCACAGCCTCCCACACACTGCCTTCTTTCATCTCACCAGCATTCTGTGTGATCAACAGTATTGCTATTTCCGTTTTTTTTTTCTAACGGAGGATGAGAGAGGTCTGGAGATCTAAAATTAAAGTTGTTGGGACTTCCCTGGTGGTGCGGTGGATAAGCATCTGCCTCCCAATGCAGGGGACACTGGTTTGATCCCTGGTCCAGGAGGATTCTACATGCTTAGTGGAGCAACTAAGCCCATGCACCACAACTACTGAAGCCCGTGACCCTAGAGCCTGTGCTCCCACAACAAGAGAGACCAGTGCGATGGGAAGCCCGAGCATTCCAAGAGTAGCCCTCACTCACTGCAGCCAGAGAAAGCCAAGCACAGTAGTGAAGACTCAGTGCCACCAAAAGTAATAGATAAGTCATTTTATTATATTATATATATTTTGGTAAGCAGCAGTTCAATGTGAATATAGATCTGTAGCTCGTAATCTTTCCTTCCTATTGTTAAACTAATCCATCCTCCTAACACTGTCCATCAGTACGTTCTTTGTGTTTGCTGTAGCATACCAGTCCTATGAAATATTAATAACGTTTCCCCCCCTCAACAAGATTCTGTGGTCAAAAGAAATTGGAAATCACTAAGCTAAACAGTTAAACAGAGTTTAAAAAAAAAAACACAGGAAGTCTCAGAGCATGTTCATGCTATGTGCACTGTGAATCTATAAACAGCTCAAAGGCAGAGGTTTCCATAACTGACTTGACCACAAAAATCTTTCCTATGGGCATCTTGCAAAAAACTAAGGGTCCACAGCACAAATGATGGGAAACTGCTGTGCAGCCCTCCCTCAGCCAGATATCAGAAACTTCTTTTTGGCCTGGCATATTTCCCTGATGAGAAGACAAGGTTTCATTACTGAGAGGCAGTGGTTCCCAAACTCCGGAGCATGGTCTCCTGGAAGTAGGGGAGACACCTTGCAAGCAGGTCCTTTGACTGAATCAGTTTGATCAAAGTAGATGCTAGGAGGCAAAGTCATTTGGGGAGACTGAGTTCTGACAGCTTTAACATGAAAGAATACAAAGATGTAAAAATCTGAAACTATAAATAACAGTACAACATTGTAAGGGCTCTCCTGTCTCTGAAAGGCATTTCTTAGAATTCCAAAGAGAACCACTAACTTCTAAATGAAAAAAGCAAATGGAAGATCTTATACCACTCACACACTCAGAGCTACAGATAAGATCCAACATTTTCACAACATAAAAAAAAACTGGCCTGACAGCTATTAACCACTTCAAAATATATAAATTTCTCTGTTTTCCTGTTTCTTAGGCAGTGACTTTTTTTTTGGTATAAGGTAAGTCTCATCCATGAAATTTGATAGCAGCTGCTTCTCAGAGTTAGTCTGGCAGTCAGCTTGCCTGTAGTGTGTTCAGGTGTGAGGGTCTGGGATTTATGTTTCCATTTGACTGTTGCCTTTGGACTTCTGTGCCTCTGGGTTACTAGGACTGAGAGGAAACCAGTTACTAAGGGAGAAAAATGAAAGGTGGGTGGGATGAATGACAACAAAGTCAAGAATCTAAGATGCCACAGTCTCTGAGTCTTCAAACAGCTTCAAACAGCATGTGGGTGGCAAGTCAAGGACTGATTTTTATTAGTATTGCCATAAATTTCCCAAACCTCGTAGGAAATGTCACCTCTGTGGCCAGAATGTAATAAATTAGGGATTAAGAGAACTTAAAATTCCACACTGAAAAAAGGTGTTAGGCTCTTCCTTTAAGATTCCTATTTAAAATATTATTTATGTATACGAGTTCCCATATATGATTAAAGTGGCAGGTGGTACTTTTCAAAGATAAACTACTATTACTTAAAAATAAGTACAATATAATAACTGAGGAAGTCTTTCAGGAACAGCCACACTATCAAATATAATTCAAGTTGGATGAATGTGAGAGAAAGAACCATAGACACAGTCAAGAATTAGGTCATAGTAGAGACCAAGGTCTCTGCTCACAGACAATGGCACTTATGATCATCAAAACCAAAAAAGAAGCTTCAACCTACAAGGCTGATAGAGAACAAGATGGCAAAATGGTTTTAGGATGCAAAAAAGACAAGGTCAAAAGTTTTACCAAACTCAATTAAAAAAAAAAAAGGTTTTACCAAACTCAAAACATGGGAAGAGATTGAAAATAATTTTGTTCAGGAACTGCAGAGCAGAGACCTCATGTTTGAATATGTAAAAGTTTCTACTTTTTATTTTATTTCATATCTCTTCCCATCTCTTTTTCTTTTCATGGGTTTCGAACAACATGTAAAACTGACATAATAAACTTGTCTGAGAAGACAGAATCGCTCTTAATCTGCAGGTTTGGTTTCAATGTAATTGAATCATGAAGAACTTTGTGGTGGGCTTCTCTGGTGGTCTAGTGGTTAAGAATCCCTCTGCCAGTGCAGTTGACATGAGCTCCACCCCTGGTCCGGGAAGATCCCATATATTGAGGGGCAACTAAGCACTGAAGCACATCACAAGTACTGAAGCCCGTGTGCCTAGACCATCGCCACAAATACTGAAGCTCGTGAGCCCATGTGCTGCATAGCAAGAGAAACTACCGCAATGAGAAGCTCCACACCTCAACTAGAGGGTAGCCCCAGCTCGCCAACACTAGAGAAAGCCCATGCAATAAAACAACAAAGATCCAGTGCGATCAAAAATCAAAAATAAATAAATGTTTTTTAAAAAGGTGATAAGACCCAGTGCAACCAAAAATAATAAATAAATAAATAAATCTGGGGGGGGGTAAAAAGCATACCGATTCAAGCTTAATAATGATATAACTACATGCTATGTTAAAAAAAAAAAAGAATTTTGTGGTAAAATACATACCCTCAAGTCAAATAAGCTTCTTATGTTAAAATCAGTGAAAAGTCCCTCAGTCGCGTCTGACTCTTTGCAACCCCATGGACTATACAGTCCATGGAATTCTCTAGGCCAGAATATTGGAGTGGTAGCGTTTCCTTCTCCAGGAGATCTTCCTAACCCAGGGACCAGACCCAGGTTTCCCACATTGCAGGCAGATTCTTTACCAGCTGAGCCACAAGGGAAGCCCAAGAATAGTGAGTAGCCTATCCCTTCTCCAGCAGATTTTCCCAACCCAGGAATCAACTTGGAGTCTCCTGCATTGTCGGCAGATTCTTTACCAACTGAGCTGTCACAGAAGCCCTGTTAAAATAGTATTTGTTACTTTATTGTTTACTGGACATTTGCATTTCTTATGGTGTGAAATTCCTGTTCATGTCTGTTGCCCATTTGTTACATGCAAGCATTTGTATTTTTATGAGCTAATTCTATAATAAGGTTAGTAATCCTTTGCATTTTATATATGTTGCATATATTTTGGTAAAGTAGTTTGAACATATTGTAGGCATGATGAAATATCTTCTCTTTTTGCTAAAAATGGAAGAAAATCACAAAAAATAATCACCAACACAAAAAGAAGAGGGTAGATTTTATATTTGATGAGGGTTATTTCAATTTTTATGGTAATCAAATACCATTTTTTAATACTTTGCAAGCATAAAAATTTTGTGTAGGACTTGCCTGGTGGCACAGTGGATAGAAATGTTGCTTGCTAATTCAGGAGACACAGATTCAATCCCTAGTCCAGGAAGATTCTGCATGAAATAGAGCAACTAAGCCCATGAGCTGTGAGTACTGAGCCTGTGTGCCACAACTGCTGAAGCCCAAGTGTCCAGAGCCTGTGCTCTGCCACAAGAGAAGCCATCACGAGAAGTCTGTGCCCTACAAGGAAGAGTAGCCCCCTGATCACTGCGGCTAGAGAAAGCCCACTTACAGCAACAAAGACCAAGTGTAACCAGAAAAAAAAAAAACAAAAACACAAGAACCCTCTCCTTTAAAAGATTAAAAAAAAAAAGATTTTGTGTATGATAGCATTTAAAATCCTCAGTGAAATTTAAACTGTCTTAGAAAATGTTCTTTTTATCTTCAGTTGTATTTCTCCAAAGAAAGTGTAGTGTTTTTCCCCTTTGTACTCTAATTGCTTGAGATGTGAAATAAAAAGCTAATTGTATGAATTAAACTTAAAACACACATACTCATACAGATGATCATTCAAGCATGCACTGAAAAGAGTCTAAGAACAGAATAAATATGTTTCTCTTTTTTCTTTTTTATTTCCACTGTAGTTTTGACAGGACTTCCCTGGTGGCTCAGACAGCAGTGTCTGCCTACAATGCGGGAGACCCAGGTTTGATCCCTGGGTTGGGAAGATCCTCTAGAGAAGGCAATGGCACCCCACTCCAGTACATTTGCCTGGAAAATCCCATGGACGGAGGAGCATGGTAGGCTACAGTCGATGGGGTCACAAAGAGTCAGACAGAACTGAGCGACTTCACTTTCACTGTGACAGCACCATTATTTGTTGACCTATAAGAACAATTCAGGTGGATTTTCTAGCAGCTACAGAACCACAGTTTTGGAGATTCCTCAGTTCTAATAACAATAATGATAGAAATAGCTAAGGTCCCAAGCATTGGGCTGCATACTTTATATGCCATATCTGACTTAATACAATAACCCTATGATGGTGGGTACTGTAATTAGCTCCACTTTCACATGAACAAATGGAGACACCAGAGGTTTAATGAGTCATTTGACCAAAGTCACATGGCTTATAAACGGTAGGGCCACGAGTCCGATGCAGGGCTCAGTGGCTCCAGAGCCATGTGCTGACCGTTACATTTCTCTGCCTCTCAAAACACAGAACATGACAATGTGTGTATGCTGTCAGTCAAAAGCCTGCGAGGCTCATCTGTTCATGGAATTCTCCAGGCAAGAATACTGGTGTGGGTTGCCATTTCCTCCTCCAGGGATTGAACCGGCATCTCCTATGTCTCCTGCATTGGCAGCCAGTTTCTTTTACCACTGAGCCATCTGGGAAGCCCTACTAATCATTCAGTTCAGTTCAGTCGCTCAGTCGTGTCCAACTCTTTGTGACCCCAAAAATCGCAGCACGCCAAGCCTCCCTGTCCATCACCAACTCCCGGAGTCCACCCAAACTCATGTCCATCGAGTCGGTGATGCCATCCAGCCATCTCATCCTCTGTTGTCCCCTTCTCCTCCTGCCCTCAATCCCTCCCAGCATCAGAGTCTTTTCCAATGAGTCAACTCTTCGCATGAGGTAGCCAAAGTACTGGAGTTTCAGCTTCAGCATCATTCCTTCCAAAGAAATCCCAGGGCTGATCTCCTTCAGAATGGACTGGTTGGATCTCCTTACAATCCAAGGGACTCTCAAGAGTCTTCTCCAATACCACAGTTCAAAAGCACCAATTCTTCGGTGCTCAGCCTTCTTCACAGTCCAACTCTCACATCCATATATGACCACAGGAAAAACCATAGTCTTGACTAGATGGACCTTAGTCGGCAAAGTAATGTCTCTCCTTTTGAATATACTATCTAGGTTGGTCATAACTTTTCTTCCAAAGAGTAAACATCTTTTAATTGCATGGCTACAATCACCATCTTCAGTGATTTTGGAGCCCCAAAAAAGAAAGTCTGGCATTGTTTCCACTTTTTCCTCATCTATTTCCCATGAAGTGATGGGACTGGATGCCATGATCTTTGTTTTTTGAATGTTGAGCTTTAGGCCAACTGTTTCACTCTCCATTTGCACTTTCATCAAGAGGCTTTTTAGTTCTTCTTCACTTTCTGCCATAAGGGTGGTGTCATCTGCATATCTGATATTATTGATATTTCTCCCAGCAATCTTGATTCCACCTTATGTTTCTTCCAGTCCAGCGTTTCTCATGATGTACTCTGCATATAAATTAGGAAGTGCAAATCAAAACCACACTTTATAGTCATTGGGTTGACTATCATATTTTAACAGAAAGTTTAAAAAGTGTTGGTGAAAATATGAATAAATTGAAATCCTGTGGACTGTTATTGAGGAAAATAGCACAGCAGTCCCCATCCCCCACAAAAAAAAAGAATACAGACTTTCCACCTGATTCAGCAATTCTACTTCTAATGTGTGTGTGCATGCTCGGTCGTATCTGACTCTTGGTGACCCCATGAACTGTAGCCCACCAGGCTCCTCTGTCCATGGGATTTTCCAGGCAAGAATACTGGAGTGAGTTGCCATTTCCTTCTCTAGGATATCTTTCTGACCCAGGGATTGAACCCAGGTCTCCTGCATTGTAGGCAGACGCTTTACCATCTGAGCCACACTGGCTACCTATTGCTGCTGCTGCTGCTGTTGCTTCAGTCGTGTACGATGCTGTGAGACCCCATAGATGGCAGCCCACCAGGCTCCTCTCTTCCTGGGATTCTCCAGGCAAGAATACTGGAGTGGGTTGCCATTTCCTTCTCCAATGCATGAAAGAGAAAAGTGAAAGTGAAGTCACTCAGTCATGCCCAACTCTTAGTGACTCCATGGATTGCAGCCCACCAGGCTCCTCTATCTATGGGATTTTCCAGGCAAGAGTACTGGAGTGGGCTGCCATTGCCTTCTCCTATTAACCAGCAGTCAATCTTCACAACAGAAACTACGGGCCAGATTCCCACAGCTGCTTCTACACAGTATTCAGTGGACTCATTCAGTAAGGAAACTTGCTCTGGAGGGTACCTCCAGCCCCCTGTCCTTTTGCTCCTCATCTCAAGTCTCCTTGCTTCCTTAGGCTCAGACCAGACTTCTCTCAGAGACAAGCTCCCCCTTGGATAGAAGCTAATAAATGCTCCCTCCACTCTAACAGCTCAGAATCAAATTCCTCTGATGCTGATGGTGCTAGCATCTGCTACACATACAAGTTGTTTAGTCACTAAGTCATGTACAGCTCTTTGCAAACCTGTGGACTGTAGCCCACTCGGCTCCTCTGTCCATGGATTCTCTAGGCAAGAATGCTGGAGTGGGTGGCCACTTCTTTCTCCAGGGAAGGAAATGCAAGAAGTAGCCTAATTTCTCTGGTCTCAGTTCCTGGCTTTTGGTTGCCCAAACCCACTCATCCTCAGTCTCTTAGCCATCCCCAGTCTCTCTCCCATTCCCTGAGCATTCTTCCCTCTCAGCTTGTCTCATCTTCACAAGTCTGACTCTCTTGTCTGATCATCATTACTTCAGCTGAATTCTTTCTTGTAGTCTCTGATACACTGAACGCACGAATCCCCACCCGAACATGGCCGCCCTGGCCCATCTGATCTGTCACCAACCATCTAAATCCCAGCATGACAGTTTAATCCCCTTGTCCAACCTTCTCTGGTCTAATTAATTTTCCATTTAAGTAGCTTCCTTGATAAATTATACATTTTTTCTTTAGTCCTCAAGAGTCAGTTTAGGCCTAGTAAAATATAAGTAGAATTCTTTCATCTGAATGCAGGATCAGTGTTTACAAATCTATCTTTATACATCAAAAATCATCTATATTTATTTATTTAGTGATAACCTTTGAGTCCCATAAAATCTGTAAGTAGGGATGAATAAGAATGCCACACGCCAGTACTTTTAACATGTGCTCTTCAATAGCTAAGAGTGCATGTTAAAAACATATAAAATATAAAAAGAAATTTAAATATATATATATAGTATATAAGTTTGGCTTATTTACAGCTTGAGCCAATTTATCAGCAGTAGCTGCTACTATAAAATATGTAATCTACAATATTAAATTTTGATTACATACCCTATAGAAATATTGTTTTTAAGCCCTGAAAAATATGAAACATCTTTTATTCATCTCCACAGAGACAAGAAATTTAAACAGCAGCAAGAAAATTTAAGTTGGATCATGGAGAACATGGAAGAACAGTAATAATGGTTAAATCAAGGAGCAAGTTAGGGCACCCTTTCTATCTTACCAATGACATGGACATTTTTTTTCTTAGATGATTTTAGAAATGCCATTTATAGACTTGAGGTTAGCTCAACACTCTGGAGGTGATTCTAAACTGGGTATGTCTTATACTTGTAGCGGGTGTATTTCAAATGGAAAGTTCCACTGTGGATGCAGAGGCATGCTTAAGAATAGGGTACCTATAGAGATGAATGAACATCCTAAAACTATCTCAGACATCTTTCAATTTGTGACCTTAAAACTCAGCATCTTTATCAGGACTTGATGCCAGTCTTTCAGATTTTGGTTTAGGCTATTTCCACTGTAAATAGAAAAGGATTAAAACCTTGGGGAAGGAGAACCACCTCTTGTGACTCCAAAGGTATTCTGAGCTGGGTGGCTGTTCCCAGCTTCACCTCTCACTGGTGAAATCAAACAGAAGGAACTGCACATTCTTTAGGGCCACCTCTAGTGGGTTTTTCTCAGTTGGCTGGAAAACCTCAAAGGTAAGAATTTAATTAGGAATTTAGCATTGGCTTCGAAAAAGAAGTCACAATCTCTAAGTATTTCACACAGGGGAGAAGTTTAATCACTCACAAAAGAGTTTCCTGCTGAAAATTCTTGACTGGCAAGGAGCATGCCTTGCTAATTGGGGTGGTGGCAAGAGGACTCTAGGGCCGGCCCTTTGCCCAGGGTGGCTGCCTCCATTAGGAACGGCAATGCGCCCTTTTTGTTCACTCTGAAAGGCGCCCAGTGGGGCGGCCTGAGGAGCCACTGGCCGCCTTTGTGCAGAGGGCAGGTCTGGGCAGGCCTTGGGCCAGCAGGGCTGAGCAGCCACCTGCTGACAGGGCCTTTCTTCCTCATGAAGGAGTCCAGGGGATGCCATTAGAGAAAGTGCTGCTTCCAGCAAGCTGTGGCCACCTTTAATGATTTGCAGGGAAGGAAATGAGTCTCCCAAATCAATTATGACACTCGATTAGGTTATTTAGGCTGATGAATCCCAAGTGAAATCAGAGGATGGGTTGTATGATTCGATGGCTTGCATCTTTTCCAGCTTCAGGGCCCAAGGGTTACCATGTTAGTATTTTGCTAATATTGCCCTTGTACTCTTGTTGTACAGTGCTTGGGACCTGGCCAGTCCTATGCACAGAGTTAGTGCCCAGCGAAAAGTGGCTGAATATAAATCTCAATGCCTCTCTTTTCACTGGGTTTACTTAGTATCTAAGCACCCATTTGGGTGATCAGAAACACTTGGTATATATATTTCCTATAATGAAAATGGCTGAACATTTGTAATGTATAGTCTTTTCATTGCTTTACTAATTAAATGGTTAAATCACATAGCTGTTTTTCATTAGTAAGAAATGTCCAAATAATCTGTTTTTATATGAACAACCCCCACCCCCAAGAAAGAATGTAGGTAAAAAGAAACAAAGGTTAAATCCATACACAGAAACAACATAATTCCTAGGATACAGGGACAATGTCTTGTCCCCATTTGACAAAGTGGGCCCCAAAAGGTGACATGCTCAGTCGTGTCCGACTCTTTGCAACCCCGTGGATTGTAGCCCAACCAAGCTCCTCTGTCCATGGGATTCTCCAGGCAAGAATACTGGAGTGGGTTGCCATTTCCTTCTCTAGGGGATCTTCCCAACCCAGGGATCGAACCTGGGTATCCTGCATTGCAGGCAGACGTTTTATCCTCTGAGCCACCAAGGAAGCCCCAAAAGGTAGCAGGGTCTGTGTGCAAATGTTATTTCCTGTCATCAAGCCATCTTTCCCTTTGCACAACATGAAGATTCCCCTGTTGTCCTGTAGCCCTTTGGGGCTTCCTTCCTATGCCTCTGATCTTGACCCTGCACCCAGTTACCATAGGTATTACCATTTCAAGGGTGCTGCAGTTGGTTAAAGGAACCCACCCTGAGCCCTGCTGCCCAGACCATGCTCTCTGCTCACTAAATCTACTGCCCTGATCTGCTGAAGGGAGCACTTTTTCCTAATCTGCACAAAGGCTATAACTCACTCAACTGAGAGCCTACAGATGTGCTTAGTTGCTTATTGTGGCTGTCCCTAAACTACTTCTAGGAGCACAGCAACTTCATCGAAAGCCTTGCCACCTGTTCGTACCTGCAGATTATACCAAATGTCAGGAAGAGACAAAAGAGACTAGAAAAGTTAATATCTAAAATAAAGTCTCAGAATTTTTCAGAATTGAGGAAATATGACACACACCTAGAAAAATAAATATAATAAGAATAAAATAAAAATGAAAAAGAAATCCCTATCTGAATACATTTTATTGAAACTACAGAACACCAAAGACAAAGGGAAAATCATAAAAGCAACAGGAAAAAATGATCTACAAATTACAGGTATAGTCTCCACTGCAATGAGGGAAGCCAGAAAACTGAAATAATATTTTTAAAGCATTGACAGGAAATAAACTAACAACTGATATCCTCAGAACAATTGTCTTCCAAGCATAAAGACCAAAAAAAACCCCACAAAAGTTGAAATCATCACTAAAAGACTTTTACTAGATTTGGATCATAAAGAAGGCTAAGTGTCAAAGAATTGAGTCTTTGGAGAAGACTCCTGAAAGTCTCTTGGACAGCAAGATCAAACCAGTCAATCTAAACAATCCTGAATATTCACTGGAAGGACTGATGCTGAAGCTGAAGCTCTAATTTTGGCCACCTGATGTGAACAGCCAACTCATTTGGAAAAGACCCTGATGCTGGAAAAAATGAAGATAGGAGGAAAAGGGGATGACAGAGGATGAGATGGTTGAATGGCTTCAACAACTCAATGCACATGAATTTGAGCAAACTCCAGGAGATGGTGAAGGATAGGGAAGCCTGGCGTGCTGTAGTCCATGGGGGTCACAAATGGTCAGATATGACTGAGCGATTTAACAACAACAACAAAGGAATTTCCAAAGGTGATTTATCAAGAAGAAGGATTATCCCAAGAAAGAAAATATGAGAGACACAAGAATAAAAGTGAAATTATTTGTATAAAATAGTAAGAATTCAAATTTGATGGCTTAAAGACAGAAACACTAAAGGTGGGTGAGAGAGTGACTAAAATTACAATATATTAACAATCTGTGTATGCTTCCAAAGAGAGAGATTATTGACTTCTGATTATTGACTTCTTTAAACTTAGTTCCAAATTTCAAGGGTAATCACTAAAACAAAAGAAGTACAATGATAAACTTTCAGATAAACAGAAGAAAAGGGAATGAAAAAAACCATATTCCATCAACCTCCAAAAGGCAGGAAGATAATTGGAAGAACAAGGAAAATGTGAATCAAATAGAAAGAACAAAGTACGATGGTTTTTTAAAAAGCCCGAATACGTCAATAATCACAGTAAGTGTAATTGTATTAAATTTGCCAGACTGGATGAAAAGTAAAATCCAACTATTTATTGTTTATAAATGGCACACCAAAAACATACCTAAGGAAATGAAACAGTGGAAATAAAAGGACAGGAAAAACTAGCCATGCAAATACTAATCAAAATAGAGTTGGGATAGCTATAATAATACAGAAGCAACAGACTTTGAGACAACAAGAAAAGCCCATTCTTATGGATAGAGAATATCCCAGTATAACAACAGAAGTTTCACCTCCCCAGGAAGATACATAACAGTTCGAAAATTGCATATAACTAATAAAATAGCTTCAGATGATATAAATCAAAAGTTGATACAACCAACCATAGAGAGAAATGGACAAGTGCTTTCTCATAGTGGGAGATTTCATCACACCACTCTCAATTCTGGATCGGTCAGAGAGATTAAGAGAACAACAACAACAACAACAAAAAACTAGTAGAAATATAGTGGCACTTTGTTGTGCAATGATTTCATCTTTAAAAATCAGAAATATAAATAACTGCTACTTTGAACATAAAGAAAGATGGAAAGAAGAAATATAAAGACTGAACATAGGACTCAATCTAATTCAGGTAAAAAGCAAAGAAACCTTCTGCTTTATTTAAGCCAAAAAGCCTCATGGCTATTGTATGTATGATTTTCAGTAGGTGTTGTAAAAATTTTAAATTATTTAGAGGAACTTCCCTGGTGGTCCAGTGGCTAAGACTCTATGCTTCCAGTGAAGGGGACTCAGGTTCAATCCCTGGTCAGGGAACTAGATCCCACATGTCGCAACCAAGAGTTCACATGCCACAGCTAAAGATCCTGTAGCCACATCTGAAGATCTCGTGTGTCACAACTAAAACCCGGACAGCCAAATAAACAATACATGTTTTTTAAATAAATAAAATTGCTTAAAACTCTCCCATATTACTAACTCAGTTCCATTCACTAATCTAGATAAACTGAAAATACTTTAAATGTATTAATGTAGAAGATTTAAACAACATAATTCATAAACTCAAGTTAATTATCACATGGAGAAATTTGTACCCAATAACTTAAGAATATATATTCTTCTGAAGAACTCATGGAATATTTATGAAAACTGAATGTAAACCATAAAGCAATCCTCAAGAAATTTCTAACAAATGGTTATCTGACCACAACATAATTAAGTTTAAAATCAATATTAAGGTCAATTACATGTCCATGTAGAAAAATGTAAATCTACAAAAAAAAAAAAGGAACCTAGGGATATTAGCAGCAAATAATTATGTTTCTTATTATTTCCCAGACCTGTTACTATATGTTTTACATATTAATTCATTTACTATTTACAATAGCCCTTTCTTTACCATTGAGCCACCAAGGAGGCCCAAACAGCCTTTGGAAGTGAGCATAATTATATCCCTACTTTAAAGATGAAGCAACTATGGCACAGGGAGGTTATGTAAGTTTACATTTAATAGGTGAAAAATGACAGAGTTCAAATCCAGGGAGTCTGGTACCAGATTCCAAATGCTACGGCTCTATTCTTTACTACTTCTCAAAAGACATGAAAGGTCTTTCTGAGTAAATCCACAAAACTCTATTGAAAGCCATTCAGACCCCATAGTCAAAGAACATACCACATTTCTGATGAGGAAGATCTCCCAAATCATTAAGATATCAATTCTCCCTCAAAATTGTTCCCTAAATTCAATGTAATTGCAATCAAAATCCCAAAAACTTGCTTCAAGAAATTCAGCAAAGTGATGCTAAAATCCATATGAAAAGAACAAATGGTCAATAATATTAACACCTTACTGGAAAAGAAGAACAAGTTGAGACGATTTGCTCTACCAGACATAAAGACTTAATTAATTAGTTATGGTGGGGCTGGCATAGAAATAGATAAATTTTGTAATTAACGTATTTGTTTGGCTGTGGCAGGCCTTAGTTTTGTCATGCAGATCTCTGGTTGCGGCACCCTGACTCTCTATAGTTGTGGCACCCAGCCTCTAGAGTATATGGGTTTAGTTGCCCACTAGCATGTGAGATCTTAGTTCCCTGACCAGGAATCGAACCTGCATCCCCTGCGTTGCAAGGTGAATTTGGAACCACCAGGGAAGTCCTAGAAATAGACATATTTGACCAAAGTGGTGAACTTAGTTTCTGCTAAACCTTGCTGCTATTACCTGGCTATAAAGAGTTTTCTGCTTGTGGGACAACTGTTCCCTCAAAGTAACAAATGAATTTGGTAAATAATTTTTACTTTTATCCTCATAACTGGATATATTCTCACTAATTTTTTGAAATTCTAACTAAGTCTATTGATATAGTTAGTGTGACCATTCCAGTTTAGAAGAATATGGAACTCCAAGACTCTTTTACAGGGGGACTGTATAATTTTTACTTTTATTTTTGGGGGGCAAAATCAAGGGCAGCTTTGATAATGAAAGGGAGCCCTATTAATAATTAAGTTACACCTGTCAAACAAGGATGGATACCCTATTTTTTACTCTAGTCTTTGTTCTTTTAACAACTAGTCTGTTTTATCAGCTACGCCAACTCTTTCTAGCCCAACTGATACTTTGAAAAAAAGTATTGGTCATAAAGTGACTTTAGGATCATGACATATATCTGTTTATGACAAGCCCACCTTGACCAAATAAATCAGCTCAACACTCACAGTTTGAGCAGTGGATACAGTGTTGAGACAATCATTCAGCAACCTCTCTTCTGCTCCTGATTCAATCCAGTTTCCATTCAGCTCTCCCTCATTTACAATCCCGCACCTGCTCAGTGGACTCAGCATTTGCAACTGGGCTCTCAGTTCTGAAACTCTCAGTGTCCCTGCAGGCACTGGCCTCCAAACTTCCCACTGGCCATTTCCATGATCCTCCACCCTAAAAAGGCAGCTCTACATTAGCTTCCCGCTGAGAGCCAGTTCCAGACCCAAGTCTCAGGTTACTGCCCCCTGGCTTGCCAAACCCCAGAGATGGGTTTCAGACATGATGTGGTCACAGACATCGCTAATCCACGACACAGGGAGCTCCCAAAGGGGAAAATGTATGTGTGTAGGCGGGGTTTCCAGGCAGGGGAGTGATGTATGACAATCTGCTGTGGAGGTATATACCCATCCTTAAAAACTTGCCCTTGGATTCTCATTCTTGTTCATTGTTCAAATTAACAGATGAAATTGGAGACCTAATAAAATAAAGGAAACAGTAACTTTGAACTCCTGAGAGAGTAAATATGAAAAGCTAGTTTTGTATTTATAAATAGGAAAACACTTCTTACGTTTAATATTTAACTTAGCCATAACTTGCACTCAGGAATTTCTCTAATTCTTTGCTAGACTAAGGAAGAAAACTACCTTTCACCTAAATGAGAGGAAAGTATTATTCAGCATTTACATGTTGGTGCTCAACTTTGGCCTACAATGTAATCACATAGGGAGTTTTGAAAAACTGGATCTGGACTGATGTCCAGATCCCATACCTAGAGATTCTGATTTAAGTGATCTGGAATGTTCTCAGCCATCAGAGGTTTCATAGGCCTCCAGGTGATTCTAAAGTAATTAATGTAATTATTCTAATGTAATGTTGAAGACCATTGACAACATGTCGCAGGCTGAACATGTATATAAGACTTCACTGACTCTTCCCAACAATCCTGTGAGTTGCTGGAAAGCAGGGCTCAGAGAGGTTTAGTAATCCTGTGTGCTACCCCTAACCACACAGCTAATAAGGGTCTGAAACAATATTTGAAACTGCCTCTGTATGACTTCAGAGTCTGCACACATAACCAGTAAGTGAGGAAAAGCTGTCACTATGAGGAAGGGCACTTGCATATGGATAAGGACCTGCTTAGTAACCTCAGTCTCCTGCTGTACAGCAATTTCACGCCTCCTTCAAAACGCAGCCAAGGCTTAATCTCTAGAATCAATCTTGTTCTTAAAAAATACATTAAGAGTTTTCACACTGCATCCAACAGCCTCGCCCCTAAGACTTCATAACTAGGCTCTCATCTTATACCTGTGGACTGATACGTCCCTCTATTCCAGTGACGACGAACATAAACCATGGGCAGTGGTACTGGAGTCCTAAGTTCAAATCCCTTCTCTCTCTTACTGTATCCCTGTGACTTTAGGTAAATCAGTTAACCCCTCTGAGTCTCAATAACACATTTACATTTACAGAATATGAAAAATAAAACCTATATTGCAGGGATACAGTTAAGAATGAACAAGATAACAAATGCAAAAAGCTAGCATAACATCCATCCCATAAAAGTTCAATAAAAAGTAGATATTATTCAGTTATTATTGTTGTTAATGTCATGGTTATTATTACCTGGTACACCATTCCAATGTTATAAATGTGTTTCTTTACTCTTACAAAAATAACTTGAATGTTGACATTGAAACCCACTCTTTGAGCCTCAATCCCAAAGATGAAAATCCCAACCTCCATGATGTCTGAGGGTTGCCTTACAGAGCTTCAGCTTGGCAGCCACGGTCAGAACCCACTTCTGCTACTGCTTCTGGAGACACTGAAGGCTTTCTCAGTGCAAAGTCTATGCCCATTCAGTTCCCTGCAGATCACTCACCTCAGGGCTGTTCCAGATCACCGTGTGGCCCCAAGAAGTGTGCTCTCTCAGTTTCCAAGTCTCCAATCCTCTCCTCTCTGGCCCATCTTGCTAACATCGCTAACCACGACACAGGGAGCTCCCAAAGGGGAAAATGTATGTGTGTAGGCGGGGTTTCCAGGCAGGGGAGTGATGTATGACAATCTGCTGTGGAGGTATATACCCATCCTTAAAAACTTGCCCTTGGATTCTCATTCTTGTTCATTGTTCAAATTAACAGATGAAATTGGAGACCTAATAAAATAAAGGAAACAGTAACTTTGAACTCCTGAGAGAGTAAATATGAAAAGCTAGTTTTGTATTTATAAATAGGAAAACACTTCTTACGTTTAATATTTAACTTAGCCATAACTTGCACTCAGGAATTTCTCTAATTCTTTGCTAGACTAAGGAAGAAAACTACCTTTCACCTAAATGAGAGGAAAGTATTATTCAGCATTTACATGTTGGTGCTCAACTTTGGCCTACAATGTAATCACATAGGGAGTTTTGAAAAACTGGATCTGGACTGATGTCCAGATCCCATACCTAGAGATTCTGATTTAAGTGATCTGGAATGTTCTCAGCCATCAGAGGTTTCATAGGCCTCCAGGTGATTCTAAAGTAATTAATGTAATTATTCTAATGTAATGTTGAAGACCATTGACAACATGTCGCAGGCTGAACATGTATATAAGACTTCACTGACTCTTCCCAACAATCCTGTGAGTTGCTGGAAAGCAGGGCTCAGAGAGGTTTAGTAATCCTGTGTGCTACCCCTAACCACACAGCTAATAAGGGTCTGAAACAATATTTGAAACTGCCTCTGTATGACTTCAGAGTCTGCACACATAACCAGTAAGTGAGGAAAAGCTGTCACTATGAGGAAGGGCACTTGCATATGGATAAGGACCTGCTTAGTAACCTCAGTCTCCTGCTGTACAGCAATTTCATGCCTCCTTCAAAACGCAGCCAAGGCTTAATCTCTAGAATCAATCTTGTTCTTAAAAAATACATTAAGAGTTTTCACACTGCATCCAACAGCCTCGCCCCTAAGACTTCATAACTAGGCTCTCATCTTATACCTGTGGACTGATACGTCCCTCTATTCCAGTGACGACGAACATAAACCATGGGCAGTGGTACTGGAGTCCTAAGTTCAAATCCCTTCTCTCTCTTACTGTATCCCTGTGACTTTAGGTAAATCAGTTAACCCCTCTGAGTCTCAATAACACATTTACATTTACAGAATATGAAAAATAAAACCTATATTGCAGGGATACAGTTAAGAATGAACAAGATAACAAATGCAAAAAGCTAGCATAACATCCATCCCATAAAAGTTCAATAAAAAGTAGATATTATTCAGTTATTATTGTTGTTAATGTCATGGTTATTATTACCTGGTACACCATTCCAATGTTATAAATGTGTTTCTTTACTCTTACAAAAATAACTTGAATGTTGACATTGAAACCCACTCTTTGAGCCTCAATCCCAAAGATGAAAATCCCAACCTCCATGATGTCTGAGGGTTGCCTTACAGAGCTTCAGCTTGGCAGCCACGGTCAGAACCCACTTCTGCTACTGCTTCTGGAGACACTGAAGGCTTTCTCAGTGCAAAGTCTATGCCTATTCAGTTCCCTGCAGATCACTCACCTCAGGGCTGTTCCAGATCACCGTGTGGCCCCAAGAAGTGTGCTCTCTCAGTTTCCAAGTCTCCAATCCTCTCCTCTCTGGCCCATCTTGCTATATCCATGGCAACCTATGTTATGACTTCTGCCAAATAAAAAGCATAATGTTAACACATTGATTTGTGCATCATGAACTCAACACAATTGGTTTAAAAACTTTGGTCCAAGAGTGAGGCAAACTTCCCAGTTTCCTAAAAGGGACCCTAGCCTAAACCATACCACAAATGTGGTGGGGCCAAAACCCACATTTATTCCAATCATTGCATAATCAACACAGATAAAGAGGCATAATTCCCTTGAAAGATTTTCAAGGTCCTCCTTTAAGTGCATTTCCCTCACTATTGTGGTTCTAAACTATGGCCACGGCTTCAAGACCAAATTACAGCCTTTGGCACTGGTTTTAGTCTGGTGGTTATAGCAATGAATTTGGAGTCAGGAATCCTGGAGTCTCAGCCAACTATTCCCTGGATAACCACAAGCTAGTTAGCTGCCCTCATCTCAGTTTTTCTATCAGTTAAATGGGGTAATTTCTCCTTTCTTCCAGCTACTTCAAAGGCACACATTGTGGCAGTTAATTACTCCATGGCCCACTAAATCTGGAACCTTCTGTGCAGCAACAAAGCTATTGTCAGCTTTTTCCTTCAATGTTCAATAATTTAGTCATAAGATACTATGGGTTGTAAGTGTCCAAATGTTACACCTGAAAGTTAATTTAGGGTATTCGTATTTAGGATTACTAAGCCATGTACCTAATTGCCTTAGTGCTGGCCGACAGAGGCAGAAGCATCTTCCAAAACATTAAACCAAAAGCCTGAATTCAACTCAAGGGAATAGCAATGCTAAATCACATAGGTTGATTTCTTTAATCTCAAATGCCCTGGCTTCTCCATAAGTATCTGATACTACGTGAAAAATATTCTGAACAAAAGTTGGTATTCACAGGTAAACAAGGTCTGGTGAAAATGTTCCCAACTCTATTTCCTGCCCTTGTGTAACACCAGTATATTTATTTTCCATATTTCTATTATTTTTTAGTTCTAAAGGAATCTTCCCCCCTCCCCCACCTTGCACCATATTTTAATGATATTTTAACACTGAGAAATTCTATTAGCTCCTTGCATACAAACATTAACTAACATTTGGAGGTGAGAATCTATCTACGAATAGTACTTTTAGAGTGTTTTGAGAGAGGAATAATTTTAGGCTTGCGTTTTTATGGTTGATAAAAGTGATAGCCATTGGAAAGGAAAAAATATATATAGTTATTTTTAAAAGAACTTTAAACAAATTATTATTTATATTACTGATTTTTCCTCTTTAATACTGTTTTGTATGCATGTCACTTCTGAATAAAAAAGTAAACTTTGACAGTTTAGCAGAATATTAAAGTGCCAGTACATAATATAGTTTATAAATACTTTATTCTGCTTTCTGGAATGGTTAGCTGACAAATGAAATAGAAAACATTCATCACACTTATTCTCTCTTAGGTGTAAATAAATAAGCATCTAGAACTTTAAATAGTATGTTTCATTAATAATGTTTATATATATTTGTATAGGTATATAGAGAGACTAACAGGACTCAGAATTTTTCAATATTGCATATACATTAGATGTGGGTGATTAATTCACATTGAACCCATATAGTGTAGTGGAAAGTTTATTCATTAACTAAAATTTTAGTCTTATGACTTCAAAGTTTTGTCTTGGTTCTGCTACTAACTCTCCTTGTGACTTTAAGTAAATCCCTTATATGTTTGGAATCTAGTTTCCTGATAGTTATGGGTTGAATTGTGTCTCCCCAACCAACCTACCCTGCAAAATAGAAAGATATGTTGTACAGCAGAAAGCAATACAACATTGTAAAGAAATTATCCCCCAATTAAAAAATTTTAAAACTACATCAATTAAAAAAAAAAAAGATATGTTGAAATCCTAACCCACAGTACCTCAGAATGTGAACTTATTTGGAAATGAGGGCCTTACAGATGTTAAGACGAGGTCACACTGGAGTAGGGTATGTCCTTATAAGAACACAGTCAATGAAGCCAGACACACGGGGAGAACTCCAGGCGGCAGTGAAGACAGACTCCTTTATGCAGCTGTAAGCCAAGGGACACACGACTGTGAGCAAACCATTGGAAGCTAAAAGGAGGCAAGGAAAGATTCCTCTATAGGTTTCAGAGACAGCGTGGCCTGCCCACATCTTGATTTGACACTTCTAGTCTCTAGAACTGTGAGACAAGACATTTTGGTTGTTTGAGCCACCCAAAGTTTCACCTTTGTGATACTCTGTCATGGCAGCCTTAGCAAACAAAAGGGCAGTCTTTAAAGGAGGACTCACTTCTGAAAGCCTTATCCATAAATATATTTTCATTATTTGAAGTCAGAAGTAAAGGGCCTTTCTGTGAAGGGCTAGATAATAAATATTTCAGACCTTGCGGGTCATGTAGTCTCTCTCACAAGCACTCAACTCTGATGATCAAAACCTGTCTCAGACAATATGTAAGTACATGTGAGGGGCTGTGTTCCAATAAAATTTTATTTATGGTCACTGAAATTTGAATTTCATATAATTTTCCTATGTCACAAAATACTATTAAAAAATTTACTTTCCATTTAAAAATAGACAAACCATCCTTAGCTCTCAGACCACACAAACACAGACAAGGGGCTGGACTCAGTCTGCAGGCTGCAGTTTGCTGAGTTCTGTTCCAAGCTGTTGATATTAGTACAATGAACTTGGTAGAAAGCACGAGAGAAAAGCAATAGGTAGTCTTTGACCCAAGACATGGGAGCCGAGCAGTGCATGACTTTCTGCAGATGATAACTGTATTCATGAAGCTGTATCTCTCTACATATAATAAAAATAGTTTTTAAAAATCACCAGAGAATCACATTTAAAAATAGAGTAGTAGGTTTTTTAAAAAACTCCATTTCATTACTTGATCTCTTTAGTGGTCAAAATTAGTTTAACAGACTAAACATTAAAAATGAAAACTATTATCACTTATGGAGTACTTACAGAGTGTCAGGTACTCTGCTAAATGCTGTAAAGACTTACCTCACTAACTCTACAAAAACTCCTCAATTTACATAGTCCTCAGCAATCAATGCAAAGAAATAGAGAAAAACAAGATAACAGGAAAGACTAGAGATCTCTTCAAGAAAATTAGAGACACCAAGGGAACATATCATGCAAAGATGGGCTCAATAAAGAACAGAAATGGC
>SJYC01112289.1:0-22487 GCA_006408675.1 Madoqua kirkii | reverse complement strand
GAAGAACTGACTCACTTGAAAAGACCCTGATGCTGGGAAAGATTGAAGGTACAAGGAGAAGGGGACAACAGAGGATGAGATGGTTGGATGGCATCATCGACTCAATGGACATAAGTTTGAGTAAACTCCAGGAGTTGGTGATGGGCAGGGAGGCCTGGCATGCTGCAGTCTATGGGGACATGACTGAGCAACTGAACTCAACTGAAGCCCTATAAAATGTACCTCAATAAATCACACAATGTAGCCTGAATGTGTAAGCCTATTTGAAATAACCAAGGTCATTTCAAATGATAAAAGTATGCTTCTGTGTGTGCTTGAAATCTTTTATAGGACTGTACTGCTACAGGAGAACAGTACAAGGAATAGTGTCCCATGTGAGGAATTATCCTGCTGCTAGAATTCAAGCTCCACGAGGAAAGGGTTGTTCTAGGCATCCCCGCCTCGAACAGTGACCACCACATCCTTGAATTTCAAAACAAACAACAAAAATCACTTCTGTATGCACCTCTTCTAGAAATGGGATCCACTGATGTATGTAACAGACAATTTTGCAGGTTAATTGGGATACACTGCAGTTAACTATAAACTGGCACCTCCATCTACCTCTGCAAGGATTAATCATGTGTACTGTACTGCCGATTTTCAATACCCACTGAAAGGAAGGAGTTCAGGGTGGAGAGCAGAAATGAAGCACTCTGCGATACATACTTTCAGGACCCCGTTTGGTGAGCCCAATTCTTGTGTCTCCTCATCTCTAGAAAAGCGCTAAACTCCTTCACGGGGATGCCTGCCCCTCGTGACCAGCAGAAACCTTCCAGAAAAACGTGAAACTGCCTGCATGTGCTCCCCCTCACCAAAACCCCATACCCACGACCTCCCCGCCTCTCTGGAGGCGCCCTTTTCTCTTTCTCAACTGCTGTCTCCCTACTGCAATCCCCATTTTGCCCCAGAGAAAACTTAACTCATAACCCTCACATTGAATTTTTTAAGTTGACACAGCTGCATATATAATCTTATAAACACTGTCCTTTTACAAATTTTAATGAGACGTTCTGTTGAGGAAATTAGTATAATACCACACACACACACACAAAAAACACAGAACAGACTTAGACTTAACTGCTAAATATGATTTTGACAGTTACTAATTTTCCAGCCCTAAGTCAGTGGCATAACTTTCTCAGCCTCCACTGCTTCTGTAAAATGAAAACATAACGCCTCCCTCCAGAGGCAGGATGAGCATCAGACACAACATACATGAGCAAAGGGAGACACGTGGCTGGCACATGCTTGGCTGTGGTGGCGTGCTGGCAGTGTTAGCCACATGATTGGCACTTCAGCAGAAACAGGTACTCCACACACCCAATTCAGAACTTTAAAATTAAAAGGAAGCAGACTATAATCGTACGGCAAACTTCACTTCTTACCTATGAGTTTAATATTAGGGTTCCGCTTCTTAGCTTCCTTCATCAACCACCATTCATATCCTCGGAAATAATTCTCATCTAATGCGTAGTGCATGTGGGAGGGCTCTGTGCCATCTGAAGGGGAGCGAGCAAACAGAAAGGAGACTCTTAATGGTGATTCATAGGCCACACTCTACACACAAAAACATATTGCAGCAAAGTAACTTCCAGACCCAATCCTGACCTGGGGCACATAGAATAATCTTATATAACGTAAAGGTAGATGATCAGAGCATATTACTGCACTTTTCCACTACCCTGAGCATCACAGAGGTCTTAAATAATAAGCCACAACTTTCTATCATAAGCCGTGAGTGTTATCAGCTCGCATAGCTGAAAACTTCTAGGACTAATATCCTGCTGGGAGTTGGTCTCTTGGGTTTTCAAATCCCCACACCCAGGTCTAAGTTCAGCCCACCTCAGCTTCTAGCCTCTCAATCCCAGACGTGAATCCTGAGCTGCTAAATCCCAGTTTCCAGACCCCGTGCCTTGAGCCTATAACATGCCTCCTTAAATCAAGACAACAGAACACTGAGGAAATAGGAATGAGCACACTTTTCCAGTGTAAGAAAAGTCTATAGTAATCTCTACAGGGTGTCTAGGTAGGTAAATAACACCAGTCCTCACATGTTACCACGTTTCACATACATCTGGCCTGGGAGAGGCACCCTAGCTCTTTCTTCTTAAATGTAAACATCAGAATTCACAAGAGCTACGTGCTTCTGTATCTCTATCTCTAATCTAGCTTCAGCAAATGAAAATGGCCAGTCGTTATCTATTCTGCAAAAAAGGGTTTCACAATAAAATGCATGTCTTCCTATAACAGCCAGGGGATGGTGTTGTTATGGGGGCTTTTTTGTTTGTTTTTAATTTGCATTTTTTCTTTCAGCATAAATTAAATACCAATACCACCACACAGATATATCTATTTAACAAAAATTACTTACAAGTCACTAACAGGAACACAGGCATATAGACAATACTCTAAGGGTCACTATAATGGAGTCTAACCCATAAAAAAATAAGCTATATATAATCATTGAGAGAATTTTCTTCTTCCTGAAAATCAGAGACCTAAAAATCTTTGACTACATGTATTATATAAGAGCTACGTGCTTCTGTATCTCTATCTCTAATCTAGCTTCAGCAAATGAAAATGGCCAGTCGTTATCTATTCTGCAAAAAAGGGTTTCACAATAAAATGCATGTCTTCCTATAACAGCCAGGGGATGGTGTTGTTATGGGGGCTTTTTTGTTTGTTTTTAATTTGCATTTTTTCTTTCAGCATAAATTAAATACCAATACCACCACACAGATATATCTATTTAACAAAAATTACTTACAAGTCACTAACAGGAACACAGGCATATAGACAATACTCTAAGGGTCACTATAATGGAGTCTAACCCATAAAAAAATAAGCTATATATAATCATTGAGAGAATTTTCTTCTTCCTGAAAATCAGAGACCTAAAAATCTTTGACTACATGTATTATACAAAGCCAATCAAAATGATGACAATAAAGACTGAAAATTTACTGGTTAAAATTATTTTATTTTTAAAGGACAAAAGCACTGTATCTTTGAAATACCAACTATTTATATTTTGCCACATATTTTATTTAAAGCTTAATAACACCTTTTTTTACGTTTAATTCACTAAAAACTTACTATCTTAAAACTTCTCAGCAAAATTTCACTCTCTCCCTATTCTCTGTCTAGTGACTATTAGTTTATAAAAAACTGTGGATTTATTTACTACCGATTCTTCAACTAAATAAGAAATCTAAAGACCACAAGCTGCTTTGTATGAAAAAACACATGTTTTGATATAATATTTTTAAAATAACTATAATGAAAAAGGAACAATAAAGAACAATCTAAAACAGTAATCAACATCAGAAATGCTGGCATTATTTATATTCTGAAACCACAGTCTATGAGTTTAGGTACAGGTTCAAATATTGGAGGTAAATATCCCAGTCCCCAAATCCTCCTACCTGTTGTTTGCCCATCACCACCTATTTCAACTTTTAGAATATGCAATGAGGCACCGAAGTTTGGCTGGGGAAAGAAGTGACAATATTAACAGTATGATTCATTGTATGAAGGAAAACACTTCAGGACAGTTACTAATCACTGCCTTTGATTTTACAGATGAGAAAACCAAAGCAAAACTTCAAATAGATAGTAACTTATTCCAAAAGTAGTTTACCAGATTTTTAAAACCTAGAACTGTGAAGACGCTAAAGACTATTGCTGATATTCACCACAGTTTCTAAAATATCACAGATACCATTAAATCATTATTTGTTCACTACCTTAAAGAGATAATCCAGTATCTCAGAACGGTAGGGCTCTGGGTAATTTACTAGAAGTCGGGAGGTTGCCTGAAAAAAAAAAAAGTTTTCAAAAGCATGAATAAAACAAATCTAATCTTGAGCACTTTTTCACAGTGTTTATGCATGCCATCTAGCATGCAGTTAGCCAGCTCTTGGACAGCACCAAGCTGTGCAAAGTCATTTCCCAGGTTGTTTGCCTACCTTTGTTTTGCTCATCGCTGAGTAAATAGGGCTGATGTCTGTCCAACAGCTAAAACACAGGTTCCCAGCAACAACCATGTTTCCCTTCTACTGAGATGAGGGTTGGTGACGGTTGGCTGGGAGGTTAAGGTTGCTAAGTCTATTAATGAATCTCATTATTACAGATTTATCTTCAGGACCTAGACTCAGAGAATGATGATTAAAAGAAATAAAACAGTTTCTCTACCTCAAGACTGTTTGTCACCTACAATATCTGGGGGCCAAGAATGGGAAAGATGAATCTCAGGCAATTTTTCCCCTCAACATCTTGTAGGAAAATATTAACAAGCAGCAACTCTTAAAGGAACCTCTACTCTCCCCAGTCTTATTAGAGATTTACAGGTGCTATCTCTTGCTGTTAAGAATGACGACACAATGGTCCCCAGGCCAGGCTACACAGGAAACCTCACACAAGACTGGCATCAAGCACTGTTTACAACAGCTAGGACATGGAAGCAACCTAGATGTCCATCAACAGATGAATGGATAAAGCAGCTGTGGTACATATACACAGTGGAATGTTACTCAGCCATAAAAAGGAATGCACTTGAGTCCGTTCTAATGTGATAGATGAACCTGGAGCATATTATACAGAGTGAAGTAAGTCAAAAAGAGAAATACAAATATCATATATTAATGTATATATATGGACTCTAGAAAGATGGTACTGATGAGCCTGTTTGCAGGGCGGCAATGGAGATGTAGACATAGAGAAGACGTGTGGATACACTGAGAGAACAGCATGGAAACACATGCATTATCCCACGAGAAACAGCCAGCGGGGACCTGCTGCGACTCGAGAGCGCAGACCAGCACTCGGCGACAACCAGAGGGCGGGGTGGGTGGGAAGTGAGAGGGAGGCTCAGAAGGGAGCGGACGCATGTGCACTCAGGGCGGCAATGGAGATGTAGACATAGAGAAGACGTGTGGATACACTGAGAGAACAGCATGGAAACACATGCATTATCCCACGAGAAACAGCCAGCGGGGACCTGCTGCGACTCGAGAGCGCAGACCAGCACTCGGCGACAACCAGAGGGCGGGGTGGGTGGGAAGTGAGAGGGAGGCTCAGAAGGGAGCAGACGCATGTGCACCTGTGGCTGAAGCCATTCGTGTTGTGTGGCAGAGACCAGCACAACACTGGAAAGCAATTATCCTCCAATTAAAGATAAATGAAATTTTTAAAAAGACTGGCATCAAAATGCATGGATAAAGAAAGGTGAAAGAACAGAGATGAAAGAATTTCCCTCCCCTGAGGAGCTTTCAGAATAAAGTCCAGATTGTTCAGTTTTATACCAAGTTCCTTAATTATCTGGATTCTAATTCACATCATCTATGTAGGTATGCTGCTGCTAAAGTTGCCTCAGTCGTGTCTGACTCTGCGACCCCATAGACGGCAGCCCACCAGGCTCCCCCGTCCCTGGGATTCTCCAGGCAAGAACACTGGAGTGGGTTACCGTTTCCCTCTCCAATGCATGAAGGTGAAAAGTGAAAGCGAAGTCACTTAATTGTGTCCGACTCTTCACAACCCCATGGACTGCAGCCCACCAGGCTCCCCCATCCATGGGATTTCCCAGGCAACAGCACTGGAGCGGGATGCCACTGCCTTCTCCCTGTGTAGGTATAACAAACGAATATATCTTTCTTCTGTCTCCATTACTGCCTTGCAAATAGATTCATCAGTACCATCTTTCTAGAGTATATAATATATGATATTTGTCTCTTTTTTATTTACTTCACTCTGTATAATAGGCTCTAGGTTCATCCACCTCATTAGAACTGACTCAAATGTGTTCCTTTTTAAGGCTGAGCAATATACCATTATATTTATGTACCACAGTTTCTTTATCCATTCATCTATCAAATGCACTCTACACCATCATCTGGCCAAATCCAGTCCAAGTTTTCCGGTCAAACTCCACCTCTTCAAGGAAGACTTCCCTCTGCTCTTCCTCAGCGAGTGACGTGGGTGCCGCTCCTGTGGACTGTGGCCTCAGCAACAGGTCCACAGCGCCACCATTAATCCCTCTATCCCCATGCCCTCATCACTGTTTCACCTCTAAGATCCTTGGGGACAACGGCTGGGTCCCATTCAAGTTCCTACCCCCATTTATTCTTATTCAATAAGCATTTATTTAATATCTCTTATGTTGTCATTAGCTTCACTAGTACAGGCAACATAATAATAGTCTGAGTCCATGGAGCTGGAATCCTGATTACATCATTTACAAGCAGTGTGACCAAGGGCAAATTATCATTTGCAAAGGGTCATCTTACTCATTCAGCTGTCCCAAGACTAAATTCAGATATAGGAAGGACTTAACACCGTAGTTGGCACACAGTATGCTCTCAAGAGGTAACAGGCATTGTATACACAAATTGCTTTTAAAAATACAGTCACTTCCTCAACAAGCTTACAGACTAGTAGAGGCTCAAACTCTAAAGTGAATGAGTGCTGTACAGGCATGCTAACCTACTCCTGACCCAAGGGAAACAATGCTGCCTGCTCTGCATCATGTAACAACATATACTGCCGCTAGAACAGTGTGTTTTGCTGTCTGGAGGTTGTTTTGCTCTCTATGCTCTTTTATTCTTAACAAAGAAAGGGCCACCTTTGAGCAATCATGAGTCATTAGAATACTGCCAGCTGATAGTCACACCCAGCGCAGAAGCATTAGTTTTATCAACGGCAAGTGTCAGCAGTATAGCTAAGTGCTGAAATGTACCATGAAGCAATAACAAATCACCAAATTGTTGATACTAATCCGCTTCCTAAATAAGGCCTGTTTTAACAGCCAAGGATGAAGCTTTAGCACAGAAACTGGAAAACAGTTATGTTCTCAATAAATGACAGGCACTTAAAATCCTTGGATAACTTCTTCCCCCCTAATGTATGAAACAGAATGATACTAACCAAAATTAAGCACATTGCAGATGCCATCCTTTGATCTTTAACATCTATCCTCACAATGTTCCAACCAGGCAGGTATCACTGTGCCCAGAAAAAAATCTGAGATACAGAGAAGTTAAATAACCTGCCCAAGGCTGTACAGTGTGTGACAAGGAGGCCCAGAACAGATTCCTGGCAATCTGGTCTTAAGTCCATGTGCACCATACTGCTTTCTCTATCAAATATGCAGATTAAATGAGAATATTTCAAACACTTACTGCTACAAACTGTGCTACATCCAGGGACTCCAGAAAGGAGTGATGTGCAAATATAGTATTGCAATCATTTTCATTCAATCAGTATTTACTGAATTTCCGAGATGAGTAATACATTATACATGGGACACTATCAGAAAAGAGTTTCCTGTTCTGAGTTATGAAACAAACCTCATTTTAAACAGAGTCAATAAACACACAATAACAAGAGTTCCACTTTGAGCAAGTTAAACAATGGATTTAACATCAAAGGAAAGGTGTTAGGACATGATGACTCCTCATTTTATGAAACACTGGCTATCCTAGGTTTAAACCAAAATATAAAGGAGAATCATAGTAGTAAAGGACAAATGCATTAGCACATTAGCCTACTGTTTATCTTTACCAGCACCTACGAGTAAGGCTGCAACATCTGAAAATAAAAGTATAAAAATCAGCTGGTTTAGGGAAAAGACTTTTTGCCCAGAGCAGAAGGTCAGATCTGCTATCAGACTAAAAACTTCATCATCTACTGTCTTTTCCTTTCTGGAGTGCAAGGGCCTAACTGAAGTTCTGATTGCCCAGGAATCCACTTTTCAAAAATAATTGTTTTATGGTATGTCTACTTAAAAGTAGTCACCCAATCTCATTGGTAACTTGAAACCTTAGAGTTTTGCTAAGTTAAATGATGGAAATTCATCACACACATAATTTCCAAATAATATAAAACACTGAAACATTAATACTGAACACAGGTTTATCTACTTTCAGTTTCTTATCACAGAGAAACAAAACGTATTTAGATCTATTAGTAAAAACGTCCTGTCACTAGAAACTAAGGTTTCTAAGAGTGAAGCAATCTAATTAATATATGTAATTAAAATACTAGAAATAATGAGAAACAATTCAAGAAAAGTAGGATGTATTTTGGCTAAGAAAAGGTATGAGGTAGGGAGATATATTTCCGTTAAGGGAAATGAAAGTAATTTTGTCCTAGAAAAAATGAATGGATATAGAAGCTGGGAGAGGGAATTTAACCTTGTGTAGTCAAGCTGACCAAAAATTAAATTATAAAGATTTTTTTAAATAAGCTTTAATAAATACTATACTTATGAAAAACTAAAAATTCTTAATCTGCTAAATAGACAAATTTTTATTAGACTATTGGTCTGTTCTTGATAAGCTTGGGAAAGGTTCCTTATCTATTAAGGAACCTACCTAGGAAATAAAGATTCAGATATTATCAAAATAATATTCTATGCTTCACATTATCTTTATCAAATCTTTACTTAAAAAAAAAAGAAACCCTGAGTCTTCTCTATTAGAAGAGCTAAGGTTGTGGGTGGGGGTGGTTAAACTGGGTTTAATCTATGTAACTTGATACATTTGCCTGTGAAGTTCTTGTCATTTTGGTTAAAGGGATAATTAAGTATTGTTTCACAGTGACCAATGACCCTATTTAATCAAGTGTTTTAACACCTTTTGTATTTTTGACAAACTTCCCAAAATAAATTCTAAATGAAGTCTTTTTGACCTCATATTAACTTCTTGAGATTTCTCCAGATGGGCCCTGGACATCTCAAATATGTGATCTTTCTACTTATAAAAAGACATGAAACTAATTAGGCTTATTTGGCATGTTAAACTGCATAGTAAGCATTGTCAAGTAAGATGTAACACTAAACTTTCTTTAGTTGATATTTGTATTGATTCATGTTATTAACAAACGTGTTCCAGAAATTACATGAAATTCCTAGACATCTGCCATATCCTGGTATAATGCTATTAGCTGTAATTCTAATTATTATCTTAAAATGCTATACGTTACAGAAGCAACCAAAATTCCTCATCAACTGAATTACAATGAACTTTATCAGATTTTTAATATGGCCATGTTTAGCCTTTTTGTCATTTACAGATAGTTATTGCTTTACTAATGTTTTGGCAAAAATGTTCTTCCAAAAGTGCTTCATCTTCAAGACTTTTGGAGAGAACTCTTTGCTTAAAGTACAGGGTTCTTTCAGATCATGTTGATGAACTGGGTAAAAATTTACAGAACTCTAAGGTGAAGGCAATGGCACCCAATTCCAGTACTCTTGCCTGGAAAATCCCATGGATGGAGGAGCCTGGATGACTGCAGTCCATGGGGTTGCTGAGGGTTGGACATGACTAAGCGACTTCACTTTCACTTTTCACGTTCATGCACTGGAGAAGGAAATGGCAACCCACTCCAGTGTTCTTGCCTGGAGAATCCCAGGGATGGGGGAGCCTGGGTGGCTGCCATCTATAGGGTCGCAGAGAGTTGGACACGACTGAAGCGACTTAGCAGCAAGGTAAAAATCAATGCAGACGGTGACTGCAGCCATGAAATTAAAAGACGCTTACTCCTTGGAAGAAAAGTTATGACCAACCTAGATAGCATATTCAAAAGCAGAGACATTACTTTGCCATCAAAGGTCCCGTCTAGTCAAGGCTATGGTTTTTCCAGTGGTCATGTATGGATGTGAGAGTTGGACTGTGAAGAAGGCTGAGCGCCAAAGAATTGATGCTTTTGAACTGTGGTGTTGGAGAAGACTCTTGAGAGTCCCTTGGACTGCAAGGAGATCCAACCAGTCCATTCTGAAGATCAGCCCTGGGATTTCTTTGGAAGGAATGATGCTAAAGCTGAAACTCCAGTACTTTGGCCACCTCATGCGAAGAGTTGACTCATTGGAAAAAGACTCTGATGCTGGGAGGGATTAGGGGGCAGGAGGAGAAGGGGATGACAGAGGATGAGATGGCTGGATGGCATCACTGACTTGATGGACATGAGTCTGAGTGAACTCCGGGAGTTGGTGAAGGACAGGGAGGCCTGGTGTGCTGCAATTCACGGGGTTGCAAAAAGTCAGACACGGCTGAGCGACTGGACTGAACTGAAGGTAAAACAAGAATCATAAAACTGTTAACAAAAGATCAAAATCAACAAGAATTAATCATAGGGAACTGAATGAACTGATGAGGATAATTATAATTTTTATGACTTTTTATCCAAAACATTATTGTTTCTTGAATGTTTTACTTCTTCCAAATTGACTTGTAGAAATTTGTTAAGTGTATCCTTGTAAACAAAGATAAAACAAATTTCTCCCTATCTAATCCCTCCAATATTCAAAAACTCTAAGTATTCTTTTCACAGCAATATAGTTATTTGCATAAGTTTACTAACAATCTGTCCTCCTCCTAATAGGACACAATTAGAAACACTGGTTATATTACCAAGGTTTTAACTAACATGTCATATTTGAGAGAGACCTACTCGAGGCCTGGCGTGCTGCGATTCATGGGGGGGGTCCCAAAGAGTCAGACAAGACTGAGCAACTGAACTGAACTGAACTGAACTGAACTAGAAAGTTTAAGCAATGTGCCTAAGTCCTAACAGCTAGTACTTAATTGAGCACAGAATAAATCAGGTGATTCTGAGGGTAAGGTTTATGAGCCATTTTGTTTGATGTTGTTAATTTCTTTTATTGGTTAATTTCAATTGTTCAACTTCCAAACAAATGTGGTAATTTACTATAATAAATTATAAAGTGAAAGAAAGTGAAGTCACTCAGTCATGTCCGACTCTTTGTGACCCCATGGACTATAGCCTACCAGGCTTCTCTGTCCATGGGATTTTCCAGGCAAGTGTACTGGAGTGGGTTGCCATTTCCTTCTCCAGGGGATATTCTTGACCCAGGAATTGAACCCGGCTGGGTCTCCCATATTGCAGGCAGATGCTTTACCCTCTGAGCCTCCAGGGAAGCCCATAATAAATTATATAATGTATTATTAACTTAATAACAAAACATACAATTTTAAAATAATGAATAAAAAACATTGTTGATCAAATGTACAATTCAGCATACCATGGCAAGAATGGATAGGATAGAAAGAAGATTAAAATAATGGAAGAAAATTATACTTCACTCCTTAAGTTGGATGAAATATAACATTTAATCCCTTTGCCTCAAATACTGGAATTACTAATGGCTCAGTCTTAAACTTGGAGAAGGTGATGGCACCTCACTCCAGTACTCTTGCCTGGAAAATCCCATGGATGGAGGAGCTTGGTAGGCTGCAGTCCATGGGGTCACTAAGAGTCAGACACAACTGAACAGCTTCACTTTCACTTTTCACTTTCATGCATTGGAGAAGGAAATGGCAACCCACTGCAGTGTTCTTGCCTGGAGAATCCCAGGGACAGGGGAGCCTGGTAGGCTGCTGTCTATGGGGTTGCACAGAGTCGGACACAACTGAAGTAACTTAGCAGCAGCAGTCTTAAACTATTTAGCTCTGGAGTAAAGATTGATTACAGTGTAAAACTACATGCTGTCTTATGATATACTCCCTTTCAAAAACTTTTTATGTTCAGGTGGCAAAGAACCCTGGCAATGTGAGAGACCTGGGTTTGATCCCTAGTTTGGGAAGATACACTCAGGAGGGGTGGATGGCAACCCACTGTAGTTTTTTTGCCTGAAGAATCCCCATGGAGAGAGGAACCTCATGGGCTACACAGTTCATGGGGTTGCAAAGAGTCGGACACGATTGAGCCACTAAGCAAAGCACAGCCAGTTAACAATGCTGTGATATTTATAGCTTCAGGTGGACAACAAAGGAACTCAGCCATGCATATACATGTATCCATTCTCCCCAAACACTCCTCCCATACGATATACTCTTTTATTACTACCTCATAAAAGAGGTGGGGGAAAAAAAAACCTGTTAACACATGTGATTAAGTTTCTCATTCAAGTATTTGACAGATGGCAGAAAAGAGAAGAAAAGGTAGAGATGACAGGGAGAGGTAGGATGGTGTAACTAAATACAAAACCATCTGGATCCTGTCCCTCTGTGACCTAGTGTTTGTGTTTAAGTTAAACCTTTTGTATCATCACCTGACTGAATCTCTAATCCAAAGCATTCTTTCGGCAAGCATGGAGCACCAAAGTATTCTTTGAGGGAATTATACATTTCATCTATATAAAGGTTAAGTCGATGAAATTATTAAAATGAAAGAACAGGATTTAAAAGCTTAACCTCCAAAAATGCCATCATGCCTGGCAAACAGAGAGCTTACAATATGCCCAATGTGAAACATCCACAGACTACAAACCCAACAATATGCTTTGTGTTAGTTTCTAATAAATGTCGATGAGGAAAGTGTTTATGACCTGAAAAGCAGGGAGGTTGGGGAAGGGGGATTCAGTAGCTTGCCACATGGAAATATATCTCCTGTCAATTCCAGGAAAATGTCAAATCAGTACATACTGCTCCAGGACTCTTGGTTTTCACTTCTGCATCAATTAAGTGGCAGTGGTGTTTCTGGCATAATAAGCTGCATTCATAATGGCTGATATCCAATGGTTCAATAAGAATTTCAGGCCCCACAAATTTCAATCAATGCAACACAGTCATTTTGCAGCTGTGCAAATTAAGACACGGGGAATAAACATCTTGCTTCAAAACAAGTTAAAAGTCAGCAATATGTTTGAAATCTAGCTTCAGTATTTTCTATTTACCTTCTCTGGAATGACTGGATTGTGGAGCTTAATTTTGATTCCATTGTTTCAATGATGGCTATATAGAATCAGTTCTCACTTCCAAAGCTTCCAAAGAATTGTGGAACTCTCCCTACATCTTATCACCAGCTTTTACCCATCATAATTAGTCTCTGACATCATTAAGGACTTCCCTGGTGGTTCAGCTGGTAAAGAATCAGCCTGCAATGCAGGAAACCTGGGTTTGATCCCTGGGTTGGGAAGATCCCCTGGAGAAAGGAACAGCTACCCACTCCAGTATTCTGGCCTGGAGAATTAAGGACATCATTAAGGACTTTACTAGATCTAGAGGTGAAAATGTTGAACAAAGACAGACCCTACCCATGAGGACTTAAGAATTTAATGAAGGGAGGGAAACCCCTCAAGGCAGATAATTTCAATTTAATGAAGCTAAAAAATAAGATAAAGGTACTGAGTGCAGCAGGAAGCACCAAGCCCAACCTGGGCGTCCACAAAGAAGGCTTCCAATAGGGGGTAGTGCCCTAAAATGAATTATAAATAGTAATAACGATTTCGCCAATTGAAGGAATGAGGAAAGGGCATTCCAGCTTGGGAAACTGCATGAGAAAAATCAGGAGGCATCCCAGCTTTGGAAACTGCATGAACAAATCCAGGAGGCAGGAATATGCTGGGAAAACATGCTCTGGGGATAGAGAGCAGAACTAATCTGAAAACTATAATCCATGACTAGTGCTAAAAGGAAAAACGTTAACTATCTGGATAATACTGTTAAAAAGCTTTAAATTCACAGTGTACACTGAAGCTGAGAAACCTACTGCTATTATATGATGCCCAGATCAGGAGGGAGAATTTGGTCCCAGAGCTATCTTTTATAAAAATGGATTTATTTTTAGAAAACCAAAACACTCCCTGTCTCCTGGTAGGTTATATAACTCATGTCGGTTCTCAGGTCAGTGCCCTCATCGAGTGAAACTTGCTTTGACTCCAGGTAAGACAAATAGAAACTCAACGGTCTCTCAAGTATAATTCCCTGAGAGTTATTTCCTGAATATCCTGTACACCTAGCATTTCTTCCCAGGGCTTCTAGGTAGTACTTTGCAGTTCTATCCCACAGTCACTTACTATGTGGGGAAAAAAAAAAAAAGGTGGGCAGAAAACCAAGAATGATACCCTCTCTGCCCCAAGGTCACGACTGGGTGCCAAGTTATTGAATTCAGCAGACAACTACTCAAAAGTTTGGAGGGGGAACCTCAGACCCACCTAGGTTTTAGTATTGAGGGGAAACACAGTAGGTGGGGAAAGGCAATTGTTCAAGAACCTCCAGCTTCATCCCCACTGAGTTTTCATCCCTCTGGTTTCTGTGCTTTAATAGAGGTCCCTGGATGGTGCTCTATGACTTGGGCACTAGAGCAGTACAGGGTACCTTTTGTTCTCCAACTCAATATGAAAGACCAACAGCAAAACCAGCAGGATAATATCTAGTTAAGCTAACAAAGTGATGACTTCTCACTATCTTAAACTGAATTCTCAGGATAAACACTAACCCCCAAAGGCCATACAACTCCATTAGCACCTTACACTCATTCCTTTCTCCTGCCCTCCATCTTGTGTGTGCTACATGCAATAACTGGAGAAGGCAATGGCACACCACTCCAGTCCTCTTGCCTGGAAAATCCCATGGACGGAGGAGCCTGGTAGGCTGCAGTCCACGGGGTTGCTAAGAGTCAGACACGACTGAGCGACTTCACTTTGACTTTTCACTTTCATGCACTGGAGAAGGAAATGGCAACCCACTCCAGTATTCTTGCCTAGAGAATCCCCGGGATGGGGGAGCCTGGTGGGCTGCTGTCTATACGGTCGCACAGAGTCGGACACGACTGAAGCGACTTAGCAGCAGCAGCAGCAGATGCAATAACACTTCCTCCTCTACAGAGTAAGACACCTGGTCCCCAAAGCCCTTTCTGGCCAAGACCAAGAAAACATTTTGAGTCCGCATTAGAGTTAGTGGTGAAATGGGCCCTGAGTCAGACTGCCTGAGTTTGAATACCAGCTACATCACTTACCATCTGTATGACCTTAAGTAAATCTCTTGGCCTTTTTGTATCTGTTTCATCTGTAGAATGGGAATAATAGTACTTAAACTGAGAACATGCATGTACGATATATTCAGTTCAATTCACTCAGTGGTTTCCAACTCTGCAGCCCCATGGACTGCAGCACACCAGGCTTCCTTGTTCATCACCAACTCCCAGGTCTTACTCAAGCTCATGTCCATAGAATTGGTGATGCCATCCAACCATCTCATCCTCTTTCATCCCCTTCTCCTCCTGCCTTCAATTCTTCCCAGCACCATGGTCTTTTTCCAGTCAGTCAGCTCTTCACATCAGGTGGCCAAAGTATTAGAGTTTCAGCTTCAACATCAGTCCTTCCAATGAATATTCAGGACTGATTTCCTTTAGGATGGACTGATTGGATCTCCTTTCAGTCCAAGAGACTCTCAAGAGTCTTTTCTAACACCACAGTTCAAAAGCATCAATTCTTCGGTGCTCAGCTTTATTTATAGTCCAACTCTCACATCCATACATGACTACTGGAAAAACCATAGCTTTGACTAGATGGACCTTTGTCAACAAAGTAATGTCTCTGATTTTTAATATGCTGTCTAGTATGGGAGTGACAAATAGATTCAAGGGATTAGATCTGATAGACAGAGTGCCTGAAGAACTATGGACAGAGGTTTGTGACATTGTACAGGAGACAAGGCTCAAGACCATCTCCAAGAAAAAGAAGGGTAAAAAGGCAAAATGGTTGTCTGAAGCCTTATAAATAGCTGAGAGAAGAGAAGCAAAAGGCAAAGTAGGAAAGAAAAGATAAACCCATTGGAATGCAGAGTTCCAAAGAATAACAAGGACATATAAGAAAGCCTTCCTCAGTGATCAGTGCAAAGAAATAGAGGAAAACAGAGAATGAGAAAGACTAGAGATCTCTTCTGGAGAAGGCAATGGCACCCCACTCCAGTACTCTTGCCTGGAAAATCCCATGGATGGAGGAGCCTGGTAGGCTGCAGTCCATGGGGTCACTAAGAGTCAGACACGACTGAGCGACTTCACTTTGACTTTTCACTTTCATGCATTGGAGAAGGACATGGCAACCCACTCCAGTGTTCTTGCCTGGAGAATCCCAGGGACAGAGGAGCCTGGTAGGAGGCCATCTATGGGGTCGCACAGAGTCGAACACGACTGAAGCAACTTAGCAGCAGCAGCAGCAGAGATCTCTTCAAGAAAATCAGAAATGCCAAGGAAACATTTCATACAAAGATGGGCACAATAAAGGACAGAAATGGTTTGAACCTAACAGAAGCAGAAGATATTACAAAGATGTGGCAAGAATACACAGAAAAACTATACAAAAAAGATCATCATGACCCAAATAACCATGATGGTGTGCTCACTTACCTAGAGCCAGACACCCTGGAATGTGAAGTCAAGTGGGCCTCAGGAAGCATCACTATGAGCAAGCTAGTGGAGGTGATGGAATTCCTGTTGAGCTATTTCAAATTCTAAAAGATGATGCTCTACTCTCTCTCTATATATATATTTTTTTAATTTGACCTATGTTTTATTAGGTTCATTCTGACAGCTTGGTGAATATGATACAGAAAACACAAGTTGGACAGTATAAATATATATATTTATATATACTTATATATAAACATATATGTTTATATATTTATAAATATAGCATATACATGTTCTCAGTTTATTCTAAGTACTATTATTCCCATTCTACAGATGAGGTGGCTCAGTGGTTCAGAATCCATCTGCCAATGCAGAGACCCATGTTCAATCTCTTGGTCGGGAAGATCCCCTGGAGGAGGAAATGGCAACCCAATCCAGTATTCTTGCCTGGAGAATCCCATGGACAGAGAAGCCTGTAAGATTGCATCCCATGGAGTTGCAAAGAGTTGGACACAACTGAGTACATATTTATCACTAACAGTATAATATTAGTAATCATTAGTAGTTATCTCTTTCCCATCTAGGACTCTAAGATTTTAAAGCCATATTGTTATATGAAAGACATAGTTTTGCACTAATTCCGGTAACTGAAAGAGTAGATGGTGTCACACCTCAATTGTGCATCTTGTACATAACTACAGGAAGTGGCACGATCTCTTACAACCCAACAGTACTGCAGTATACTGACCAAAATCTTACCTCAAAACTTTTCCCCAGGCTGCCCTCTCTGCCTAGAATGTTCTAGCTCCTGTCTCACTCCCACAGACTCTGAGATGGAAGTGATTCATACTCAACAATATACAGCTCTCTGCTCCCTCCTGAGCATTCCAGCTCTGTGTGCTTAGGTAGGGCTGTGAACTCAGACCCCGTCAGTGGTCTGTTAACAGTGGAGGAAAGTGCCATATAACCTTCCCCCCTTTCAGTGGAGAATGTGGCAGCTGTGTGTGGAGATGGGATTCCATGTGATGGACCTGACTCACCAAGAATACAGCTGTCTCACACAACATACTTTATGTAAGCATGAGATAAACTCTTAAGTGTTCAGCTATGATGATTTGGGGGCTACCTGTCACTACAGCTTAAGCCTGGCCCGTCTTGAATAATATATACTACTTACATCCCACCCCCACACCAACCTTACTTCCCCTACCCTTGACTCCTACCTCTCCATCCACCTGTATAAAGGTTCCTTGTCAATTTTCAGATCATGATTTACCTTCCTCAAACTCATCTTGGCAACCCAATCCAGTATTCTTGCCTGGAGAATCCCATGGACAGAGAAGCCTGTAAGATTGCATCCCATGGAGTTGCAAAGAGTTGGACACAACTGAGTACATATTTATCACTAACAGTATAATATTAGTAATCATTAGTAGTTATCTCTTTCCCATCTAGGACTCTAAGATTTTAAAGCCATATTGTTATATGAAAGACATAGTTTTGCACTAATTCCGGTAACTGAAAGAGTAGATGGTGTCACACCTCAATTGTGCATCTTGTACATAACTACAGGAAGTGGCACGATCTCTTACAACCCAACAGTACTGCAGTATACTGACCAAAATCTTACCTCAAAACTTTTCCCCAGGCTGCCCTCTCTGCCTAGAATGTTCTAGCTCCTGTCTCACTCCCACAGACTCTGAGATGGAAGTGATTCATACTCAACAATATACAGCTCTCTGCTCCCTCCTGAGCATTCCAGCTCTGTGTGCTTAGGTAGGGCTGTGAACTCAGACCCCGTCAGTGGTCTGTTAACAGTGGAGGAAAGTGCCATATAACCTTCCCCCCTTTCAGTGGAGAATGTGGCAGCTGTGTGTGGAGATGGGATTCCATGTGATGGACCTGACTCACCAAGAATACAGCTGTCTCACACAACATACTTTATGTAAGCATGAGATAAACTCTTAAGTGTTCAGCTATGATGATTTGGGGGCTACCTGTCACTACAGCTTAAGCCTGGCCCGTCTTGAATAATATATACTACTTACATCCCACCCCCACACCAACCTTACTTCCCCTACCCTTGACTCCTACCTCTCCATCCACCTGTATAAAGGTTCCTTGTCAATTTTCAGATCATGATTTACCTTCCTCAAACTCATCATTTCTTAAGCAGGTCCCAGCATCACTTACTCAATGGATGTGAATTTGAGCAAATTCCAGGAGATTGTGGAGGACAGAGGAACCTGGTGTGCTGCAGTCCGTGGTGTTAAAAAGAGTCGGACATGACTTAGCAACTGAACAACAACACTGTTACAATTTTTATTATTGAGCCCTGTTTTTCTTTAAAATTATTTCCCTCATAATTTGGAATTACATATTTTCACAGTTGTCTACTTGTTTTTTCCTGGTCTCCACCACTAGACTGTAAAATATGCAAGGAAGCTATAAGAATATATAAGTTTTACTTTCCACTAAAATAGTGAAGTAAACAAGGGCTTAGAACACAACTAGATCTTAGGATGGTGTTTTATTCTTTTTAAATAAATGAACATTAACCCATCAAAAGAAGTATATGCAAAGTAGCAGGAATTTTGTTGTGTCATAATATGGACAATGGTATTATTGGGAGAAAGACAAAACAACTGGATTATGTGCCAGGCCAGGAATTTGTACAGAGACTTGATTACAAAAAGGTTTTGTACACACAAGCAACTCGAGAGCATTAAAACTTCACAGTGTAAAAGGAAAATCAGCAGAGAGTCACGGGTAACAATTGAAAAAGCAGAATCACGGTCCGTCTCTCTCCCATTCTGGCAAGCTCACCTAAAAGCAGCGGTCTTCCTTTACAGCAGGAAGGAGCAGAGAAGGGTCACATGGAAGGCTCTGAATCTTACAGAAGCCTAGGGACACAGCCTCTCACCCCACTCCCAGCAGATCACTTTGTTGATTATAACAGATACTTCTTTGCTATTCATCGGTATGGCAGAAAGAGGAAAGAAAAGGTAGAAAGGGAAGAAAAAAGAAAGAACATGAAGAAAAGGAGAAAGTAAGGAGGGAGGGAGAAAGGGATGGAGAAAGGAAGGGAAAAAAACCAGAAAGGTAGGGGGGAAAAGGCATTTCTATCTATAAGAGAGGAGATAATAGAAATTCAGGATCTTTCTTGAAGATAATTGTCTTCTGGCCTCTGAGGCAGACAACAAAGACCTGAGAGGAGTCATGAATTCACAAGACTACTTCTCGAGTATTTCACTACACATTTTCACCTGAGATGCTTCTCTTCTGGGCCATCCATTTCTGCCATCACTTCTATATGCAGAGAAAAGGACATGCACTACAACACTGGGTCAGGAAAGCTGGTTACCTATGTGCCTTTAGCTAGCACACTTTTTATGGGGCTGTCCTTATAGTGGTTTTGTAACTGCTTGGTCTAGATAATACTTTATTAGGTAACAAAAAAAAAGCAGATACTATTACCTAAGCCCTACACCAGATATTTATTATTTTGTAGTTATCCAGCACCCAGCTCTCTCCATATATAACACACCTTCCTAATAACCTCCAGGCCTCCCCTTGGGGATAGTTTGAATGGTATGTAGTATCAGTGGGAGGTCACTAAGTGCCACCTCTCATTGCCAATTCCCATTCCAGAAGTGGGGAACTTGCTCCTTCCTCCACCAGCTCTCTGGTATACCCAGGGTCCAGGCAATCACACACCACTCCTGGGGTTGTAAATCCCGAGTGAGCGATACAACAGAAGAGCGCATAGGCCAAGGTCAAATTCATTGCAGCACTTGGGACCCAAGGACCAGGAAGCCACTGAGTTGAAGCCTTAACTCCTGATGTCAGAGATGCCCTAACTCTTGTCACTTTTTCAGATGCCTGCTGCCCCTGGTATCCTGCCAGTCAGTAAATTCCCCTTTGGCTTAATATATTTAGGGTTAATCTCTGTTGCACACAACCAAGAATTCAAATCAGGGCTGTTATATATACCTTTATAGGCTATAACTTTGTATACAAGAACCTAGCAAAAGAAACCAGGAGAGCTGAAATCCAGTCTGTGTTCCACTTGCCAGGGGGCTGCATTCTACTGCAGGAAATGGTAGCATTTTCCAATCTCCACTGAGGTACTGAGAGACAGGCAGTGGCCTTGCACCTGACTGATACATCCAAACTTACTTCAGTTATAAAAGAGGCCTAGAGACTAAGTCATTGACGTGTAAACTGTGATTACAATAATGCAATGAGATTGCACTGGCCTGTTCTGCTGCCCTTTTCTCTGTCTACTGAACTACCTATTTACTGCTGCAAAGTTTGAAATGAGTAGTGTTCTTGTAATGGTCCATCTTTCTATGACAAGGCCTAACACAGTCATGGGTACCTGTAACTTAAAGGATCAGAATTTTAATTTAAAAAATATGTACATATATCTAACATTCTATGCTATGATATAGTTTTTAATACTTAACCCTTCATATTCATCACCACTAGAGGGGGGTGGGAAAGACTAGGAGAACTTGAGAACTTGATACATATCTCAATCTCCTACAAGTTGATTTTCCCAGTTTTACAGAAATCACGGAGAGGGAAAGATCAAATTATGCTGACAAAAGCGCCATTCTAATCTCTTTGATTTTTCCACCATTGTTTTGTCTCCCACATGTCTTTTTTCTCCCAATTTAGATCACAAATTTATCTGGGGGGTTTGTGAGCTAGTAGACACACCATGCCTAGCCTGTGAATGGCATTTACTGTTGAAAAGGAAACTAGACCACCACCACGCCTTCCATTAGGAATCTAACAGTCATGTTCCCTTTCCTCTACAAAGTTCCTTTTTACCATGTGACGTCCACCAGTCTTCCTTTCATGTTACTTTAAGACACTGATCAAAATCTTTGTTCCTATTTCCCCTCCCCATAAAATAAAATTAGATTTGTTTCCAGGCTTTAATCCTGCTAAGATAAAGTGAATCAGCTCTGTTTTCATTACTGTCCAGTCATCTCATCAATCTTTGAAGAGAATCACTAAAAGCAATCAGCGAACAAGGTCAACAGCACTCAGCAGAGGGCCGGTGAGATGGTACTTTAACAGATCAAAATGAAGAAAAGGATGACAGTGCTTCACAGCCCGAAGAGGCCCAGTGCCACTCCTTAGGAAGCAGCCTTTAAATGAGAAGGGAGAAGATGAGTGAGAGAAGGGAATAATCTTTATTGTACAACAGTTCCCCTGATAGCAAGCTTGCTAATGTAACAAAGAGCTGAATGGTTCATTCAGGCAGTTAGAACTGTCACTTCTTCCTGCAATGACTCAGGTTTTTGACTTTGAGACAAAGAACCTAACTATCCGTAGCTCCTGTTCTTCTCTAGCTATTTGTGTTGTCATGTCCAAAGATATCAGTTGGGGTTAAATGATTATAAGCACTAGAAACTAACTTTAATTAACATAGGTTAATTAACATAGGTTTGGCTTCCCCGATGGCTCAGTGGTAAAGAGTCTACCTGCAATGCAGGAGCCACAGGAGACACAGATTCGATCCCTGGGTTGAGAAGATCCCCTGGGGCAGGAAATGGCAACCCACTCCAGTATTCTTGCCCAGAGAATCCCATGGGCAGAGGAGCCTGGTGGGCCACAGTCCATGGGGTCGCCAAGAATCTGACACAACTGAAGTGACTTAGCATGCAAGGGAATTTAGTGAAAGGACACTAAAGTTATGAGAATCAAAGATAAGCCTGAAACGCCAGGCTTCAGAAGGATAGATTCTGGATGCTCTGTCAAGGAAAGGATCTCAGAAACGAACTATTCTGTGGTCAGGACAGAATGAATTCTGACATCTTTGTATCTCTCTGAAATAGAAGGTCCTAGGACAGAGTTTAACTGGCCTAGAACTGGCCGCATGTTTCCACCCATTTGCTTAGGACTGGACGGATGAATTTGATTTTTAGCCCTCTGAAGGTGGAGGAGTTGGGAGGAGAGATGGAGTAAGGAGGTGGTGGTGTTAATTACCTATAAAAAATCTGGATGTTATCAATACAAAGAACAAGGTATCCTAGCTGGTCAAGATGAAATCAATGTGCAATACAGTATTAACACAGAAATTATTTTAACCCTCAAGGCCAGGAGTCATCTACTTAACTTACATGAACACTATACACTGCATAGAGCATATGTAGAATTTTCATATGTAAGTTAACAGCCTCATTTCAATAAGTAACACGCTACCTGATGCCTACTGAGAAATCTGTATGCAGGTCAGGAAGCAACAGTTAGAATTGGACATGGAACAACAGACTGGTTCC